>CAUYQG010129710.1:0-48923 GCA_963574415.1 Tarsius wallacei
AGCTACTTGGAAGGCTGAGGCGGAAGGATCGCCGGAGCCCAGCAGGTCGAGGCTGCGGTGGCCGGGAGCGGCCACTGCACTCCAGTCTGGGCGACAGAGTGAGACTCCAACTCAAAAAAAAAAAAATAAAATAAAATAAAATAAAATAAAATAGAAAAACAAAAAAACAAATAGGTTGAGTCCTTGATTTTAACTATATCCTGCATTGTTTGACTCTAAGAAAATAATGAACCTTTTTGTTGTTGCTGTTGTTAGATGTATTGAAAATGTCTTCTATAGATGTATAGAAAAATCTTAAGTAAATTTGTTCTTTGAGATTTCTTTTGTTCAGTAAATCTTTTTTTTAATAAGACATAGAAATAGCTTTACTTAAAATAACTTTGTATTATAAGGGAATTTTAACTGTAGCTAATTCTTTCTAAAAGGCTACTAGAATTTAATAACAGACCACTAGGATTAAACTTTAAAATTGTGAATAAGTGCCATTCTGTTAGCTTCCTACATTGAATTCTAAAAGCAAAATAGCACACGTTCTATTTTTAAAATCCTAAGTATCTGACAGTAACAAAGTTGTAATTCTAATTAGTAAGTTTAAAAGAAAACAAACTTAAAATGAAAAATCTCAGAGTATTGAACCACCTGATGTTCCATTTTAACCAGAGATATTCTGTCTTGCCTGTCTTATAAAGTGCTTACAAAGTCTAATATAATGACACATAGTTTGAAGACAAGTTGTTATTTCTGGACCACTTACTAGAGAAGTTCAAAGTTGGTACTGTAGTTTTTATACTATTCCAATCTTATGCCATATTGAGATGTAAAAATTCAGTTCTGAATGATTAAAATAAATATTGTATAATGTGTCATTCAATAGTTGAGTGCTTCCTCCATCCTGCTCACAGATGCAAACATGAATAAAGCATACTTTTGGCCCTGTTTTATTTATCATTACTGTATTTTTTAGGCCTTACAGGGTATCTGATACATAGTATATACTCAGTAAATACTTATTGATTGAATGTCCTTGAGAAACTTGTTGGCTGTTGGGAGAGTTAAACTCGTAAAAAGATTTTCAAAAGTTAGGATGTAAATAAAATTCATAATAGAAGTAAGAAATTTGTAATCTCTAAAGAAAGAAAGAAGGTTTCACAATGTCTCCATTAGTTTTTGCCTTCTCTCATATTATGTTTTATAATTTTAGGAAATATTATTATCACTCAAGCAATCTGAGGAAAATTGATGTGTGCTATATAGTTTTGTTTTTCTTTTTATCTAGGTTCTCAGGCGTTGGTTGTTTCTATGAAACCAGGCAGGAATTTGAATGCATTGTTTTTAAAACTCAACTTGCTTCTTTCTATTTGACTGGCATTTACTATTTTCTGCATTTCATTCTCTCACCTAATCTCTTCCTTTCTAATCTGCTTACTAAAAATGAAGATTTAACATCAGAAGCCGGTAACTGATCAAAGGGAACTTAAAGATGCAGTCTTGTGGCGCAGTTTGAGCTGCTAACCTGCTATCTAAAGGTGATGCTTCAAATGGCTTTTCTGTGCATGTGCATGGATTTTGTGAATGGTGGAGACTGTCTCAAAAACTGTACTGTGTTGTGTAATGTAAAATGAATTTGTTCTTGATGGGTGCTGTCTGACAAAACATAATATGGACTTGACAAAAAGATCTTAGCTTATAATACTATGTTTTGACAAATGGCTCTGATAACCAAATTTTTGTTAAATAACATTTAAGATTACTACACTAGAAATACTTCTGAAGTTTCCTAAGAAGTTCTAAATAGCTTGATCTTTGAGATAGCTGCTATAGTCTAGTTCTAATTCAGGCTAAATGCATCACTCTTCCTAGGACTTTGATTTCAGCATCATATCTTCCATTAGGTTTTTCTACTTTTTTCTGGTTCCTGAGCCAATACTTCTTCTATGAAGTGTTACTTCTAATGATTTGGATTTCCCATAAGTTAGGTCACTATCGAATCAAGGAATTAATTGCCAGTTTAGTCATCTTAAATCCTATTTGGAACAAGGTGGGATATAAACTTCAAATATATTCATATCGAGTATCTTCTTTTTTAAAAAATAAGGTTTTCCTCTCTACCTATGTTACAATCTGTTTCATAATTCCTATTATATCATGTGTTAGCATGCTATGATTTCATGTTGAATTAATACAAAACTTACATCTTAATTTTTTCATGGAAGTTAACTTTTTTATCAGCTTACTGTTTATTGTAATATCTGACTTGCTCTTTTTTTCCCTTTTTTTGAGTAAGAGTCTCACTCTGTTGCCCAGGTTGGAGTGCAGTCTCACAGCCACTGCAGCCTCAACCTGCTGAGCTCAGATGACCCTTCCAGTTTTCTAAGTAGCTAGAACCAGAGGCTCACACCACCACATCCCGCTAATTTTCTGATTTATTATAGAGACAAGGTCTTATCCAGTAGTCTAGGTTGGTCTCAAACCCCTGACTGGACCAAGGAAATCCTCTTACCTCCGCCTCCGGGATTATAGGCGTGAGCCACCACGCCTGACTTGACTTGCTCATAATTTTAGATCTTTTTAAGAATTTTAAAACTATGATTAAATGTTTTAAAAAATTAAATATTGATTTCAACCCTTTGCTTCCTGCCCTCTTTTTTCTTCTTTCCTTAGCTTCACCATCCAAAGCACACACCTATATACATTCACTCACACTCATATTACAATTGGTATTTATTTAATCCTTTTTATAGAATAATAACTAATATTTGGCTTTCTTTTTGCTATTTTTTTATTCACTTATTACTAATGTTGATGACAACCAAACCAAAAAAAAAATTGTTAATGTTTTTGTGCTTATATCTTGCCATTTTATTGTTCCTGCTTAATAGCAGCTTCTTGAATTACTTAAGGGAAATTTCAAATTCTTACTTCAAACTTGCCATTTTAGAATGATAAATTAAATGAAAAAAGTTATTGTTAAATATTATTAATGAGCCAGGTTTGATGGCTCATACCTGTAATCCCAGCACTTTAGGAGGCGGCGTGAGGTACCTGATCACAGGGGTTTGAGTCCAGCCTGGACAACTTGGCAAGACCTGGTCTCTACAATAAATCAAAAAATTAGCCAGGTGTAGTGGCATTCACCTGTAGTTCCAGCTAATTGGAAGACTGAGGCGGAAGGATCGCCTGAACCCAGCAAGTCGAGCCTGCGGTAGCTGTGTGCGTGCCACTGCATTCCAGCCTGGATGACAGAGACTCTGACTCAAAATAAAAAATAAAAAGATTATTAATTACTTCTCAAAACTAACATCTGTCACCTGTCTAGATGTAACTCTAACTTTCCAGATAGAGTTTTTGATCTTGTTAAAGTTTATCACAAATTTTCTTAAGCATTTTTTCATGAAGGTTAGTTTCTTCCTGGAAGGAGCTGTACATTTTATTTTACAAAACTATCCTGTTGCAGATTATAATCATTCTTTCTTACTGTAGACTAAAACAACCTGGGTCTAGAAGTTTTTTATGTAACCATATTCCAGTTATATTCAGCTACCTGTAGATCTCAAATCTAGGTAATATTAATGGGCCAAAAGAAACATGCCAAGTTGTAATCTGTGCCCTTACAGGCATGAACTGTTAACTGAGGGTCAGGCTGAGGTTTAAGCCAGTGAATAAAAGTATTTATTCAGTGATTTATAGAGAAATTTTACATGTTATCTTTTATTTTTCGAGTCGGAGTCTCATGCTGTTGCCCAGGTTGGAGTGCAGTGGCATGCTCACCCCCACCACAGCCTCGACTGATTGTCCAATTTGGAAATTATTCATGCCTTTCCTTTGTAATATATTGTTTGCTTGTTTTTAAGAAGGCTTGTTAAAATTTTCATACAAACCAGGCACGGTGGCTCAAACCTGTAATCCCAGCCTGAACCCAGGGGTTTGAGACCAGCCTGGGTAACTTGGTGAGACCTTGTCTCTACAATAAATAAAAAATTAGCTGGGCATGGTAGCACGTGCATGTAGTTCCAGCTACTTGGAAGGCTGAGGTGAAAGGATCGCCTGAGCCTAGTAGGCCGAGGCTGCGGTGGCCGTGAGCGTGCCACTGCACTCCAGACTGGGCGACAGAGTGAGACTCTGACTCAGAAAAAAATTTTTTTTTCATACAAAATTCTAGCCTTAAAAAACAGATCAGCTGAAACTACTCTGGTTCAAATAAGCGTAGTCGGCTGGGGTCAAAGTATTAACCTACTTAACCTTCTTGCTGTATCCCTCTGAGAAGTTTTCAAGGAATCTCTTAAGGCATTTCAGAACACCTTTCCTAAGAGAATCTTTTTTTTTTTTTTTAAGAAATGTCCATTGACCTCTTTTGTGGAGAGTGCTGGAGGTTAAAGGAACCTGAACAGTTAAATAATTGCATTTTGCTACTTGCTGTCAGCTTAGTGAAGATCTTTTTTTTTTTTTTTGAGTTGGAGTCTCCCTCTGTCATCCATGCTGGGTTGCAGTGGCACATTCACGGCCACCACAGCTTCAACCTGCTGGCCTCAGGTGATCCTTCTGCCTCAGCTTTTCAAGTAGCTGGAACTAAAGGAGTGCGCCACCATGCCTGGCTAATTTTCTGATTTATTGTAGAGACGAGGTCTCGCCAAATTGCCTTGGCTGGTCTCAAACCCCTGGGCCCAGGCAATCCTCTTGCCACCACCTTCCAAAGTGCTAGAATTACGGTGTGAGCCACTGCACTCTGCAAAGATCTTAGAAAAGTGGTGTTTGGACCTTTAAAAAATGTTTTAGTGTCAGTGGGTTTACATAATTTATCTTTTTCCTATCCCATCTTGCCATGGGGTGTAGTATATAGATAATGTAGATTTATGCGGCTTTTCTACTAAAACTGTTGTTTGGGTCATCCTCAAGGTAACAATCACTAATAATTACAATTCTCCTTCTCCTGATCTTTGATATCTCTCTACGCTCCTGACTCTTACAAAGAACAAAGAACTTTGAGTCTGGTAAGGCCTATAAAACAACATGGGGAGATGGTGGAGACAACTCACCTAGCAATGTGGTGTCTAAACAGCCAGGCCGGGTAACAAATGGTCAGCCTCAGCAACCAACTACAGGAGCAGCCAGCAGTGGATACATTAAACGGTAAGCCAGCTCCTCCTGATATTTCTATGACCTTTCCTGATGAATGTCTTAGGGTACAGTGTGTAGCAGTACATAAACACTAACTCATCTAATAGAAATCACACTTATTCCATTTTTTAAAATGCATTTGAAATCTGCCTTCTGACAAATTGTTGATTGTGGTTTTTGCCCTTGGATGATAGAATTAACTTTATGCTTTTTCAGTACTTTCCAAGTTACTGAAGTAGGCATGTTTTACTTCTGTATGTTGTAAGTATATATATATATATTTTTTTTTTTTTGGGGGGGGGGTTGGAGTCTTACCCTGTCACCCAAACTGGAGTGCAGTGGCAATGTCATGGCCACCACAGCCTCGACCTACTGGGCTCATGTGATCTTTCTGCCTCCGCATTCCAAGTAACTGGAACTACAGGCACATGCCACCATGCCCGGCTGATTTTTTGATTTATTATAGAGATGAGGTCTCACCAGGTTACCTGAACTGGTCTCAAAACCCATGGGCTCAGGCAATTCTCTTACCTCGGTCTCTCAAAGTGCTGGGATTATAGGCGTGAGCCACGGTGCCTGACCTGTAAAAATATTTTTTAAATGTATCATCTAGAGCAGGGGTAAGCTAGATTCCTGTGAAAATACCTGTAAACTGTCAGTGTTTCAAATTTTTCAGACTATACAGTCTCTATTGCAGTTACTCAACTCTGTTTAGGTAAAAGCAACCATAAAAACTATTAAACAAATTGCTGGAATAAGACTTTTATTTACAAAATCAGGTAGATAGCAGGTCAAAGTTAGCCCCTGGGCCATAGTTTTCCAACCTGTTTTAGAGCAATGGTTCTTTTTTTTTTTGAGTTGGAGTCTCACTCTGTCGCCCAGACTGAAGTGCAGTGGCCACTCCCGGCCACCACAGCCTTGATCTGCTGGGCTCCGGCGATCCTTCCGCCTCAGCCTTCCAAGTAGTTGGAACTTCAGGCGTGTGCTACCATGCCTGGCTAATTTTTTGATTTGTTGTAGAGATGAGGTCTTGCTAAGTTGCCCAGGCGTGTCTCGAACCTGCAGGCTCAGGCGGTCCACTCACCTCAGCCTCCCAAGGCGTGGGATTACAGGCTGAGCCACCGAGCCCGGCTAGCGCACTGGTTCTTTAGACTTAAGTGTGCATTAAAATCATGTGGGAGTTTTATTAAACCAGAGATTGCTGAGATTCACTTACAGATTCACTGGCATCTGATTTAGTAGATTTGGAGCAGAGTAGGAGAATTAGCATGTTTCCATGTCTAACAAGTTTTCAGGTGATGTTGGAAATCATACTTTGAGCAACACTGTTCTAAGGGTGTTTGTTAATCTTCTCTTACATGACTTTAAGACACAGTGCTCTCCTTGATTAGTCTTTCAATGTTTGTTTTGGTTTGGGTTTTTTTGAGTCTTTTCTTACTCTGTCACCCAGACTTGAGTGCAGTACATGATCACGACAATCACAGCTCATGGAATCCTCAACCTCCTGAGTTCAGGTGATCCTTCCACTGTAGCCTCCCAGGTACCTGGAACTACAGGTGTGCATCACCATGCCCACCTAATTTTGTTTGTTTGTTTGTTTTTGTTTAGATGAGGTCTTACTATATTGCCCAGGCTGGTCTTGAATTCCTGGGCTCAAGCAATCTGCCCGCCTCTGCCTCCCAAAGTGTTGGATTATAGGCATGAGCCACTGCAACCAGCAGTCTTTCAATTTTTATTATAGAATGTTTCCCAAGAATAGTAACCTGTATCTTAAACTTGCTGAGAGTCATTTTGGTTACTTTTATGGAAATTAAATCCAGACTTAGTCCATTTTATTTCAACGAAAAGTACTGAATTAACTATCTTTTTGTGATAGTATAACTAATGATGCAAGAGAAGATGAAATGGAAGAAAACCTGACTCAAGTGGGCAGTATCCTGGGAAATCTAAAAAACATGGCCCTAGACATGGGCAATGAGATTGAATCTCAAAATCGACAAATAGAACGGATCACAGAAAAGGTAAAAACTTTTTATTGCAACAAAAAAATGAGACATCAAATCCAGTGTTGTAGTAATGGACATCTCTGCTAGACACTTGGGGGACATAGTAGGATAAGATCCTATTCTTACAGGTCTCACAGTTTTGTTTTGTTTTTGAGTTGGAGTCTCGAGGCTGAAGGACAGTGGCATGATCATGGCTCACTGCACACTGCAGCCTTGACTTCATGGGCTCAGGCAGTTCTTCCACCTCAGCTTCCTGAGTAGCTAGGATTACCAGTGTGCACCATCATACCTGGCTTATTTTTTGATTCTTTGGTAGAGACAAGGTCTTGTTATGTTTCCTAGGCTGTTCTCAAACTCCTGGGCTCAAGCAGTCCTCCCGCCTAGACCTTCCAAAGTGCTGGGATTACAGGCATGAGCCATTGTGTCCGACCAGGTCTTACAGTTTTGATGAGGTGGCATTTCTAACATAACCAGCTTGCTCATGGCAGTTGGTTCATTTTGAAACTACAGCCTTGGAATGAAGTGGTTTTACTTAAACCTTCACACATGAAGCTTAGTACCTACTCTAGCCTTTGAATGTGCTTTTATTCACCTTGAATAAGTAAGTTAGCTTTTGGAGTTTTATTTTGTTAACCAGTAACAAATTAGTAAATTCCTGAATTCTCATGAATAAGTGAAAATCAGTTCGGCAGAATGGTTCTTGTGGAGTAGATACACAAAATAGAGTCATGCAAATGAAGGAAAATTATAATTCTTTTTTTTTTTTACTTCACATAACATAAAATATACTGAAAATGAAATTGTTTTCAGTGTTTGTATGTGTCACATCTAAAAGTCATACTTCAGCCGGGCTCGTGGCTCAGCCTGTAATCCCATGCTTTGGGAGGCTGAGGTGAATGAATTGCCTGAGCCCACGGGTTCGAGACTTGCCTGGGCAACTTGGTGAGACCTCATCTCTACAATAAATAAAAAATGAGCCGGGCGTGGTAGTGCGCGCCTGTAGTTCCAGCTACTTGGAAGGCTGAGGTGGAAGGATCGCCGGAGCCCAGCAGGTCGAGGCTGCAGTCGCCGGGAGCGGCCACTGCACTCCAGTCTGGGTGACAGAATGAGACTCCAACTCAAAATAAATAAATAAATAAATAAGTAAAAAATAAAATAAAAGTCGTACTTCATTAAGATCTCAGTGTCCTTTAAAGCAATGGTCCCCAACCTTTTTGGCATCGGGGACTGGTTTCATGGAAGACAGCTTTGCCACAGAATGAGGTATGGGGAGGATGATTTCAGTATGATTCAAGTGTATTATATTTATTATGTACTTTATTTCTATTATTATTATTACATCATAATATATAATGAAATAATTATACAACTCACCAAAATGCAGAATCTGTGGGAACCTTGGGCTTGTTTTCTTGCAACTAGACAGTCCCATCCAGGGGTGATGGGAAACAACGCACCCGAAGTGTGTTGCTTATGCCCAGTCTATGTTTGTAATCTCCTTTTGGTTGCTGTCACTGCGGAAAACAAAGATAGGATGGTGGAAACGGAAGCAGGCTTTTCAGTGCTGATCTAACAGGAGGCAGAGCTCAGACAGTAATGCCAGCAACGGAGAGTGGCTGTAAATACAGATGAGGCTTTGCTCCCTTGCTGGCCACTCACCTCTGGCTGTGTAGCTTGGTTGCTAACAGGACCACCTGTTAGGGGGTTGGGCACCCGTGCTTTAAAGGATATGGTGAGTTTTTAAGTTTGACTCTTTGTTGAATTGCTTTCAATGGATTTCATTGAAGCAAACAATGATTCATAAAATGCTTTTTTTTTTTTTTTTTTTTGAGTTGGAGTCTCACTCTGTCGCCCAGACTGGATGGAGTGCAGTGGCCGCTTCCGGCCACTGCAGCCTCGACCTGCTGGGCTCCGGTGATCCTTCCACCTCAGCCTTCCAAGTAGCTGGAACTACAGGCGCGCGCTACCACACCCGACTAATTTTTTGATTTATTGTAGAGTTGAGGTCTTGCCACGTTGCCCAGGCAGGTCACGAACCCGTGGGCTCAGGCAATCCACTCACCTCAGCCTCCCAAAGCGCGGGATTACCGGCTGAGCCACCACGCCTGGCTGCTTTTTTTTTTTAAGTCAGATTCTCACTCTATTGCCCAGACTGGAGTGCAGTGGCACACTCACTGCCACTGCAGCCGCGACTTGCTAGCCTCAGGTGATCCTTCCACCTCAGCCTTCCAAGTAACTGGCACTACAAGTGTGCCACCACACTCAGCTAATTTTTTGATTTATTGTAGAGACAAAGTCTTGCCAAGTTGCCCCGGCTGGTCTCAAACACCTGAGCTCAGGCAATTCTCTCTCCTCTGCCTCCCAGAGTGCTGGGATTATAGGCATGAGCCCCTGCACCTGGCTATTTCAGTCTTTCTGGGTTAGACCAAGGGTAGCTCCAGATGGAATTTTATCATTCAGTTCAGAGGACTATCACAAGGTCCAGATTTATGATAAGAGAGGTACACTCTTATCATATTTCATTGCATGGAAAATGCCATTGATTAGAATATGCATCCCAGTTTCCGACACGTTAAAATATGAAAAAATATGTTACAGAATTCATAGAATACTGGCCAAGTCTTCTGTTATACCATTGTCATGATTATACACCAGAGTTTTTCTAAATGGATTTCATCTTCTGTCACTTGTTGCCCAAAATAAGTTTTGTAACATGACTTCAAGTTTTTCTTGAATTTTCTCAGTGTATCAATTATTCTAAGTATATAAAATTCAAATTTTATTAGACCTATTTTCCTTATGAAGTAATGCTACTATCTTTTTCTTTTTTTCAGGCTGACACCAACAAAGATCGAATTGACATTGCCAATGCCAGAGCAAAGAAACTCATTGAAAGCTAAAGCTACTACTGTACTTTTTATCATTTATTCACTTCCCTAGCTCCTCCTCCAAAGTCATTACCTTTCCAGAGTTTGAAATTTTGGTTCCACACTCCTCTACTTAGAGAAAATGTGGAAGAAGGGCCAGAGGAGTAACAGCCCCCCCACTTCTTTATTTTTCTGTTTCTCTGAGGGTAGACTGCTGCTCAGTCTTTCTTTCTTCTAGTATTTTCTTTTTCAGTTCATATGCTTAGATTGATTTTCATACATCACATATAGCATCTTCACCCTCCTCATTTACTTCTGCAGGTTATTTTGCTTTCAAGATTTGGAAGCATTGCCAAAGATAGCCATGAAGAATGAAGCTGTAGATATTTTGTTTGCTTGTTTGTTTTTGTTTTTGTAGTGGGGGAAGAGATAAAGAGGTTATTACCTCACTTAAAACCTACAGGCCGCAAAGCAAAAAGTTGCATAACCACAGTAAAGATCTAGTAGATATAGTTTTTAAGTTGCAGTTATTGCCAATTTGGGCTAATGCTTGGTTTTGGAGCTTTTGTACACAATATTTTTGTTACAAATCACCATTTTGCAACCTCTCCTCCAAAGAAAAGAATAAGTTTTCTTAACATAAGCTTAATTTCTGAACTCTTAGTGATTATATAAATGTATGTAGATTCTGTGACCCCATTTCTTCTTCCACCATTTAGGAACACTTTGTATAAATGAATGGCTTTTTATTTGCATATAATTAGTAGTATCATGGTTCCATTATAGGCCTATTAATCTCATACATTTGTCATTAGTGTTTAAAGAAAAAATATGTAAATATATACATATATATATGTAATGTGAGGGTTTCTCTCTGAAGCAGGGCTGAAAATTTTTTGGGAAAGTTTAACAAAGTATATCACATGAATTCAGATTTACCTCAATACCATGGATTATGTTTAGATAGGAAAAAGGAAACTTATTTTGATCTCAGGTAGAAAAAGACTTAGATTGAGTTAGACTTTAAGAAAGCTAGGATTTTTTCTGTCTTACTAAAAGTGATTTGGAAAATTACACCTTTGGTTTAATTATTGATGATTACACTGTCATTCTCTTCTTTTGTGTATGTAACTATGTCCAGAATCAAGTTTATGTAGATATTGAACAGTGTTATAAGAATCTGAGTAGTATTTGTCACCTTTATTTAAAAATTAGCATCCTCAAAACTGTCAGTGTGCATTGGTTTGCCTAGTAACCACTGCTCAATCCTTACAATTAAATGTTGTAACTAACTAATGGTATTGTTCTCTCAAATAGGTAACATTTCTGACAATTATTTCAGGAACAATAACTTCATCAGTTCTTGTTTAACAAACTGAATGAGGCAAAGGTCCGTAAATCAAGAAGCATTCCAATAGAAAGCTGCCTTTAGCACGTTGCCAGTTTTTATTGGCAATAGGACATTTTATAATTTGTCATGATGTTCATTTTAATCATTACTAGCCTTTTATTCATTTGAGCTTAAATATACTAGTCACCTGAAAGGATCATGTTTCTGAGTAAGAACTGCAAGTCACTGGAGAAGATAGTTAACATGAAAGTTTTCAAAGGCTAACAAGGAAAATATTGAAATGAGATTCAGCTGAGTGGCTTGGCAGATGAGGGTAAATGTGTAAAGAAGGAAGGTGTAAAAGGAGATTTTGTGACACCTAAATGCTCTTCCTCAAACCACTTAAAAAAATTTTTTTTTAGCTGGGTGCAGTGGCTCACACCTATAATCTCAGCACTTTGGGAGGCCAAGGTGGGAGGATTGCTTGAGCCTAGGAGTTTAAAACCAGCCCGGGTAACATAGCGAGACCTTGTCTCTACAAAAAGCAAAAAATTAGCTGGGTGTGGTAACACACATGTATGGTCCCAGCTACTTGGGAGGCTAAGGAGGAAGGAACCTGAGCCGAGAAGGTCAAGGCTGGGGAGAGCCATGATTGTGCCACTGCACTCCAGCCTGGGAGACAGAATGAGACCCTGACTCAAAAAAAAAAAAAAAGTTTTTTTTTTAACACTATTAAGGCTAAAGGAAATAGTTCTGAAGATACCAATATGCTGCACTATATAATTGGTTAGAAGCATGAACTAAGGCACCAGATTGTCTGAATTTAAACTCTAGCTTTGCCACTTGCTAGCTAGAGTGACTAAGCTAATTTTAGTTTGTCTGTAAATGGGGATTAATACAAGCATACCTCAGAGATACTATAGGTCCAGTTCTAAACCACTGCAATAAAGTGAACATTGCAATAATAAAGCAAGTCACACAAATTTTTTCGTTTGCCAGTTCATATAAATTAGGTTTATACTATTCTGTAGTCTATTAAGTGTGTAAGCATTATATCTAAAAAACAATGTACATACCTTAATTAAAAATACTGTATTGCTCAAAAATGCTAACGATCATCTGAGCTTTCAGTGAGTACCATTTTTGCTGATGCAGGATTTTGCCTCTATGTTGATGTCTGCTGACTGATCAGGTTGGTGGTTACTGAAGGTTAGAATGACTAATAATTTCTTTTTTTTTTTTTTTTTTGATTTGGAGTCTCACTCTGTCGCCCAGCCTAGAGTGCAGTGGCACACTCACAGCCACCACAGCCTTGATGTGCTGGACTCAGGTGATCCTTCTGCTTCAGCCTGCCAAGTAGCTGGAACTATAGGTGTGCACCACCATACCTGGCTAATTTTTTGATTTATTGTAGAGACAAGGTCTCACCATGTTGCCCAGGCTGGTCTCGAACCCCTGGCTCAGGCAATCCTCTCACCTCGGCCTCCAAAGTGCTGGGATTATAGACTTGAGCCACCATGCCCAGCCGTAATAATTTCTTATAAGACAGCCATGAAGTTTGCCACATTGATTGACTCTGCCTTTCACCAAAGATTTCTCTGTAGCATGTGACAGTTTGATAGCATTTTACCCACAGTAGAACTTCTTTTAAATTGGAGTTATTTCTCTCAATCCTTGTTGCTGCTTAATCAACTAAATTTACATAGTAGTCTAAATCCTTTGTTGTCATTTCAACAATGTTCACAGCACCAGGAGTAGATTCCATCTCAAGAAACCACTTTCTGCCAGGTGGGGTGACTAATGCTTGTAATCCTGGCACTTTGGGAGGCTGAGGCAGGAGGATTGCTTGAACCCAGGAGTTTGAGACCAGCCTGGGCAACATAGCAAGACCCCACCTCTACAGAAAATCCAAGAGTTAGCTAGGCATGGTGGTGTGGCCTGTAGTCCCAGCTACTCAGGAGGCTGAGGTGGGAGGATTACCTGAGCCCAGGAGGTGTTGAACCATGATCATGCCATTGCACTCCAGCATGACCCCAACTCAAAAAAGAAAAGAAACCACTTTCTTTGCTTATCTATATGAAGCAACTCTTGTTTTTTGTGTGTGTTGTTTTGTTTTTTAAGTTGGAGTCTCACTCTGTCGCCCAGACTGGAGTGCAGTGGCCGCTCCCGGCCACTGCAGCCTCGACCTGCTGGGCTCCAGCAGTCCTTCCGCTCAGCCTTCCAAGTAGCTGGAACTACAGGCGCGGGCCACCATGCCCGGCTAATTTTTTATTTATTGTAGAGATGAGGTCTCACCAGGTTGCCCAGGCGGGTCTCGAACCCGCAGACTTCCAAAAGCGCAGGATTACAGGCTGAGCCACCCAGCCCGGTTTGAAGCAACTCTTTATCTGTTCAAGGTTTGTCTTGAGATTACGGCGATTCAGTTACCTCTTCAGGCTCCACTTCTAATTCTAATTATCTTGCTATTATTACCACATCTACAGTTACTTCCTCCACTGATGTCTTGAATCCTTCAGAGTCATCCATGCAGTTGAGATCAACTTCTGCCAAACCCCTATTCATGTTGATATTTTGATCTCCCATAAATCATGAATGTCATTGCTGGTATCTAGAATGGTGAATCCTTTCCAGAAAGTTTTCAGTTGACCATCCATATCCCTTAGAGGAATCACTATCTATGGCAGTTATAGCTTTATTAAATGTATTTCTTAAATAATAAGACTTGAAAGTCAGAATAGTTACCTGATCCATGAGCTGCAGAATGGATGTTAACAGGCATGAAAACCACATGTATCTCTTTGTATATCTCCATGTGAGCTCTTGAATGACTAGGTGTATTGTCAATGAGGTGTCATATTTTGAAAGGATGTTTCTTCCTGAACAGTAAATCTCAGCAGTAGGCTTAAAATAACCAGTAAACCGTGCTTTAAACAGATATGCTGTCTTCCAGGCTTTGTTCTATTTACAGAGCACAGGCAGAGTAGATTTAGCATAATTCTTAAGATTTTCAGAATGGTAAATGAGCATTGGCTTCAATTTAAAGTCATTAGCTGGCCTAACGAGAGTCAGCTTGTCCTTTGAATCTTTGAAGTCAGGCATTGATTTCTCCTCTCTAGCTATGAAAGTCTTCAATGGCATCTTCTTCCAGTAGAAGGCTGTTTTATCTACATTGAAAATGTTGTTAGCTGGGCTCGGTGGCTCACGCCTGTAATCCCAGCACTTTGGGAGGTGGAGACGAGGATTGCCTGAGTCCAGGGGTTCGATATCAGCCTGGGCAACTTGGTGAGATCTTGTCTCTACAATAAATCAAGAAAAATTACCCAGGTGTGGTGGCGTGTGCCTGTAGCTCCAGCTACTTGGAAGGCTAAGGCAAAAGGACCACCTGAACCCAGGAGGTTGAGGCTGCGGTGGCTGTGAGAATGCCACTATGCTCCAGCCTGGGCGACAGAGTGAGATGCCTACTCAAAGATGCCTACTCAGAGGCTGAGGTGAGAGGATTACCTGAGTCCATGGGTTCGAGACCAGCCTGAGCAACTTGGGGAGACCTTTTCTCTACAATAAATTAAAAAAAAAAATAGCTGGGCATGGTAGCGCCTGCCTATAATTCCAGCTACTTGGAAGACTGAGGTGGAAGGATCGCCTGAGCCCAGCAGGTTGATGCTGGCGTGAGTGTGCCACTGTACTCCAGCCTGGGCGACAGTGAGACTACAACTCAAAAAAATAATAAATAAAATATGTTGTTTAGTGTAGCCACCTTCATCAATGATCTTAGCTAGATCTTCGGATAATCTGCTGCAGCTACTTATCACAACTTACTGCTTCACTTTGCACTTTTATGTTATAGAGATGGCTTCTTAAACCTCATGAACCAACCTCTGGTGGCTTCCAGCTTTTCTTCTGCGGGTCCCTTACCTCTCAGTCTTATTGGAATTGAAGATAGTTAGGGCCTTGTAGATTAGACTTTGGCTTAATTTCCTTTAAGAATGTTTCCTGGTCGGGCATGGTGGCTCAGCCTGTAATTCCAGCACTTTGGGAAGCCGAAGTGAGAGGATTGCCTGACCCTAGGGGTCCTAGACCAGCCTGGGCAACCTGCAGAGACCTCATCTCTACGATAAGTCACAAAAACTAGCTGGGTGTGGTGGTGTGTGTCTGTAGTTCTAGCTACTTGGAAGCTGAGGCAGAAGGATCACCTAGGCCCAGCAGGTGGCTGTGAGTGTGCCACCGTACTCCAGCCTGGGTGACAAGAGTGAGACTCCAACTCCAAAAAAAAAAGTTTCTTTAGCCATCACCTTACTAAACTGTGGTCTGGCCACGTGGCTCTTTGAGCTATGGTTGCCATGTTTCCTAGCTTTGTCCCCCTCCCCTACCTTGGGAAGGTGAATCTCATCTCTCTCTAATATCTAAATAAACTATATTTTCCAATCTAAAAAAAAAAAGTTTTGTTTGCACTGACAATTTGATTATGTGTGCAAGAAGAGTTCTAGATGTTGGCCTTTCTCGGCTTTTGACATGCCTTCTTCACTAAGCATCATTTTTAGCTTTTTTTTTTTTTTTTTGAGTTGGAGTCTCACTCTGTTGCCCAGACTGGAGTGCAGCGGCCGCTCCCGGCCACCGCAGCCTTGACCTGCTGGGCTCCGGCGATCCTTCCGCCTCAGCCTTCCAAGTAGCTGGAACTACAGGCGTGCGCTACCACACCCGGCTAATTTTTTTTTGATTTATTGTAGAGATGAGGTCTCGCCTGCCCAGGCGGGTCTCGAATCCGCGGGCTCAGGCAATCCACTCACCTCAGCCTCCCAAAGGCACGGGATTACAGGCTGAGCCACCGAGCCCGGCTTGGGTGCTGATCTTAACATGAGTAATGAGCAGCTCCTTTCCACTGTTTAACCAATGCAGCTAAAATAGTAAGCATACCTGTGTCCACACTAGAACCAAAAGTATCTGGAGTAGTGGAGTTGTATGGGAATAAAGTGATACTTTTCTTGGAACCATTCAACAAGGCATGTTTGTAATGGGATCACCAACGGGAGAGCCGTCTGGCATAGTCTTTCCAGTCACTTGCCATTGTTATATTAATTTTACCAAGCCTTCAATTCCTTATTCAATTGTCAGGAATGTGTTAAGCAATTATTAGATTTTGCCAGCTCCTTAGACTTCATCAAGAGTTAGGGTTGTGTTTTAGGTTTTGTATTTTAATAAAATCAGGAGTTTGAATTGTATTTTTTTTTAATGTTTTGTTTTAAAAGAAAATTGATAAAAGGTCTTTATATCCTTCTGCTCTGGAAATGAATAGTCTTTTCACTGATCAAAACCTGTACAAACAAGACTTTCTGGCTTATCCCTTTTCTTCTCATCAAATGGTTTTTCTGAGTGATTGCCCACCTGCTTGTGACTTGCACAAAGCATCCCACAAAGGAAATTAAACAAACTTGCCTCTTCTTCCCACACCCAGCATTCAATATCATGCCAGAATCTAAAAGAGCACACAGAATGGGGATGAGCAGCCACTTGCAAGGGATACCAAGAGACAGTAATAAAAGAGGCTAATAAATATATTTATGCCTCGAGAGAGCCATATGGATGGCTTTTGTTGCTTGTCTAGCTGACAAATTGTCCAAAATGACTCCTTTCCCTTTCTCTGCACCAGTCCAATAAGCAGAAATAAGCTCCAGGATCCATTCTGAAATTGTGAAAAGGGCAAATACCATATAACATGGAGAAACTCAAGGTTCCCCTGACTTTGTGTCTGAGGCAGTTCCCTGCAGTGCAGTGTATTTCAAGTCCCACCTCATTTGTGAATATGTGTCTTTCTAAATAGATGTAGCTCACTCTTTAGAGGTGAAAGCTTCTCTTAATGCTTATTTTCTTTCCTCCCTGAGGTTTTTCTCTGCAATGAATGTTTCCCAAGGGCCCCTGCAAGGACTGAATGAATCAGGTGACGTGAAGGAAGAGCGGCTTGATAAATACAAAAAGCACTGAGCTGGCCTTTTCAGTTTAGGTCCAGTCCCCAGAAAGCTGGCATAAATAGCAGTGCGTGTTAACGGCCTCCCTGAGCTGCACGTGTGGATTACCTCCATACGTCATGTCAGTCAGCATTGGCACTGGAAGTCAACTTTGCTGGCACTGCAGCCGCTGCAGAAAAACAAGAGCTGGAAGATGAGAAGTTGACTCTGATTTTAGTTTGAAATCCAAAGAGATTTCTGACTCTTTTCAGCAAATGAAAGCTACCAATCAACCAGTCTGGTAACAGGCTTCTAAAAAGGAATCATTAGTTTTCATCATCGAGTAGAAATATAAAAAAGGAATTAAGCAAATTGTCCTAGCTACACATTCTCATGGGACATTAGAGTATAATCTTCTTTTCATAAATTCACAATATAATCCATTTTCACTGGGAAAAATAAGATGAATTTGTTCTTCTATATTAGTGTAAATATAAAACACATTATAGTATTAAAAAGTGAGATAACCTACATCATGGTTTCAGAATGAGTATTGATGTGTATTTCTTTTATTGGACTGGTACAGTGAGACTAAGGAGTCATTTGGGGCAATTTGTCAGTGAAAACAACAACAAATCATATGGAAAAGCTGTACCTGAGGTCAATTTGATAGCATTCCTTATATGTGTACAACATTATTCTTCCAGTGACTGATACCTCTTGATTTTTATTAGGCCACATTGTAATAAAAGCCACATTTTCCAAGGATTATTAACCACTTAATTAGGAGGCATGAAATGCAGAGTCAGACAGAAGCAGGTTTAAATTTCATCTCCAGATATTCTTGCTCTGAAGCTGCCTTGAGGTTTTTTTTTTTAACTACCTCCCTGCTATGAAACGGGGGTATGGCTGTTACTTTCTAGGGGTTTTGTGAAAATTCATACATAAGGTAACATATTTATCAGATCATTCTAGAAAAATCACTAGCCTGGCCCATGGCAGATGTTCAGTTATGGTTGGTTCTCTTACTTTCCAGAGTAGCATTTAGGAAATGCATTTTCTTCCATACCAAGACACTGGACATAAGTTATCCCTCTCCAACTTTCTGTTTATTTAGCATGCAGTAGATCCCAGGTGTGAGATAGGACTATTTCATCACAACTTTTACTGTCCATTGCTTGATGAAGAGAGAAGTGAGATAAAAGGACCTCGAATCTGAAGGTCACAGTTGCCACCAGCAGCTAGCCCTCCCCTTTGTTTCTTGCCCTCCATCTCTCGCCCTTTCTCTTCCCCTTCTTCACTCATCCATCTACTACATAGAGGAATGTGTGCCAAGCCAGTGCTTCTCAAACGTTCCAGGGTTGGAGGAGCATCTGGGCCCCATTCCGAGATATTCTCATTGCATGGATGTGAGGTGAGGCCTGGGCATCTGTGTGCAGTGAGTACAGTGAGTACAAATGTAAGCAGTCTGAGTACCATGCTTGAAGTACTTCTAAAAAGACTGAGGGATGGGCCGGGCATGGTGGCTCATGCCTGGAATCCCAGCACTTTGAGAGGCCAAGGCAAGAGGATCTCTTGAGCCGAGGAGTTCGAGATCAACCTGGGAAGCATAGCAAGGCCTCATCTCTGCAAAACATTAAAAAATAAAAAATTAGCCAGGCATGGTGGCACCTGCCTATAGTTCCAGCTACTCAGGAGGCTGAGGTGGGAGGATTACCTGAACCCTAGAGGTCAAGGCTGCAGTGAGCCATGATTATGCCAGCACATTCTGGCATGGGTGGCAAAGTGAAACCCCAACTCAAAAAATAAATAAATAAAAAGACTGAGGGTTGAAGACAATTGCTTTCCCAAAGTCTAGTGGGTGCAGACAGAAACTAGCTGGACTGGAGTAGTGGGGAGGGGAGGGGAAATCAACCGTGCCAGGCTCATGAGGAAAGGGCCCATTGCAGAGGTGGCCTTTGAACTGGGCCTGCCAGGCGGAGAAGGGAGAAAGAAGATTCCCACAACAGAAGAAACAACACAAGGGACCAGAAGCACAAACGGCCATCTCTGGCAGGAGAGCGTTCCTTGGGTCTCACTCCACCAATTTGTTTTGAGCACATCCCTCTTAAATTAGGAAACTCGCTTATAAATTATATATGTGTACTCCTGTTAATCTGTACATCAAAAATTCGGGAAGTCTACTTAGAATAAAAAGTAAGTACAGGCCAGGCAAGGTGGCCCATGCCTGGAATCTGAGCACTTTGGGAGGCTGAGGCAGGAGAATCATAGAGTTCGAGACCAGCCTGGGCAACGCAGTGGGACTTCGTCCCTACAAAAAAAAAAAATTAAGAAGTAGCCAGGTATGATGGGGCATGCCTATCATACATGCCTATCCAGTTACTCAGGAGGCTAAGAAGGGAGAATTGCCTGAGCCCGGAAGTTTGAGGTGGTGGTGAGCTGTGATCGAGCCACTCTACTCCAGCCAAGGCAACAGAGTGAGACCTAAACTCAAAATAAATAAAATAAATTTTTTAAAAGTACATAACGCTGTATTTGTGCCCCACTTTGGAAGCCAGGATGAAGGCAGGGTCATACTGCCCGCTGGCCCCAAACCTCCCCTCCCTTCTTCTTTTCACATGAGAGCCAAGGAACTCAGGAGCTTCCCAGGAGGCTGGGAGCAGTGGAGGCCAGGCCCCCGGCCTGTCCTGGGTACTTCTTTTACCATATCAGCCCCTTCCAGTTACTGTTCCTAATTGATTCACGTTCAGAGGCCATTATGGCTTCTACAGGAACCTCATACCCTTCCCAAGATGTTTTTCTGGAAGGAAATATTAATACAACAGCGTGTTCTGAGAGGTTGGCTCTATTTTGGGCATGAGACAAAGGAGAATTTTGCCTTATTTTATTTTGAAAGTTGTTTTATTTTATCCTGCTGTCTATATTTTTCAGTTTTTAAATGAGCATACAAAATGAAGTAAAAACGTGAAGAAGAATGTTAATTCAGTTCCTTAAATGGTACCCTTGTGCTAGAAGACAATTAACACCCGCAGACAGAATAGTTTGCTTTCTCCTTAGATGTAGCTTTAAAGGGAGGGGGTCATATGATGTTTATAGTTATAGAAACTGAAACACAGTTAAGTTGTTTTCCCTAAATAGTGATATCTATGGAAAGAACCAAACTAATAAGTAGTAAGCAAAGATTTTTAAAAATTATTATTAAGCAAAATCATATGTAAAATTCTAAATGGAGGAATATAGATTTTTTAGTTGACATTTGGTGTTGTAGGATTTGTAGACTTTATAGGACTGTGCTGTTCTGTCACTGCTGCATGTGTGACCAGCTTGCCAGGGAAGAAGTCTTGTTGACAGCTACGGTAGGTGAGAAATGAGTGAGCCAAAACCCTGACTAGTTTTGCTTTGGGGCCCAAGAATCACTGGTAGCGCTTGGGACTTGGACTGGAAGTGGTACCACGAACTAGCACTTTCCGCCTTAAATGGTTAGAAGAAGTGCTCCTGCCTTCCTCCTAGTGGGCAGAATCCTCTCACCAGGGAAGGGACACAGATGTCTACACTTCCGGGCAGGACTGGAACCTCTTCCCCCAGTGCCAGCTAGTATAGAACAAATGTAGCTTTCAGCCCAAGGCCTGAACAGTGGTCACTGGGCGCTACTGGGCTGTCAACCCAGCTTGCCGTCCTCTGAGCTGTATCTGTCACAATTCTTAGTCCTTGCAATAAGAAGGAGTAGAACCCGTTCTGGGGAAGTGTTTTCACACCACTCTCTTCCCTTTAGTGAAGGAAATGGAGGTTCTTTATGCAGGAGTCCTGGCTGCAGAGCTCATCCTTCACTGGGTGCTGGAGGCTGTTTGCTGGAGGCCAGAAGGGCTGAAACGTTCTGAGCATCCAGTAGAGCACCCCTCAGCAGTGCCCACCTTCTCTTTCTCTCCCTCCACCTGCCCAAGTCTGGTTCCTTCCCATGCGTCTCTTGCTAGGTGATGCATCATGGAAGCACTTTATTCACTGGAAGATTCTGAAGCAGAATCGGTGGCCTGGTGCAGTGGCTCCCACCTGTAATCCCAGCATTTGGGGAGGCCAAGGAGGGAGGATTGCTTGAGCTCAGGAGTTCAAGACCAGCCTAGGCAACATAGCGAGACCTTGTCTCTACAAAAAATCAAAACATTCGCAGGGTGTGGTGGTATGCGCCTGTAGCTGCAGCTGAGGCTGAGGTGGGAGGACTGCTCTGCAGCGAGCCAAGACTGAGTCACTGCACTCCAGCTTGGGTGACAGAGCGATACTCCAACTCAAAAAATAAAATTATAAAAAATGAAAGATTGTCTGGGATTGGGCAGTCACGGGCAGTATTCCCAAATGGAATGTGGCCTCGTTTTAACCCTTGAACACCTAGCACTGGCTGCTATTATGGAGTGATTTCTTTAAATTCTCTTTGAAATTCTGCTTTTGTTCCTCAGTACCCACCAGCAGGCCCTTCTCTTCAGTTGTTACCCACTGGCGGTCCTGTGGTTTTTTTCCCCCTACTGTGGCATTTTTACTTCTGAAGCACACTGGACCTAACATGATCATCCAAGCCTCCACATGAATTCGTTTGGTCACTCAGGGCCTTAGTCTCCAAATTTAAAAATGAGTCTCTCACAGAGCAGAAAATGATACATCTATCACCACCGTAAGAGGCTTTCTGATTCTTTTGTTATTGTTATTATTAGTCCCCTATAGAAAGGAATCAAGACAGTGGACACGTTTTTATAAAACGACACTCTATCTCTGTGATTAACTATATAATAAACTGTAAAGTCTTTGCCATGGTAATCTCTTTCTCCTTACATTTTATTGCTTTGATAATAAAAGCTTTTTTTATGGCAACAAAATAAAACTTTACTATCCAGGCAGTTTGGCTAAAATGAGGAGATGTGTTTTCAGGAGGATGGAGGGCACGTCCGAGGCATGTGTGGTCCGCGTGGGTTTTACACCAGCTTGGTTTCTGTAAAACATGGTTGATGTTGTCTCGGGGCTGGCACCCTCCAGAGGGCTTTACCCCACCCTGAGAGAACTTGTAGCAATGGTTGGAAAGCCAATTAAAGCGTATTTCTGCCAAGTACCAGGGGAGCACCATTGAAAAGCAAAAGCATTCAAAACTGGCCAGGCATGGTGGCTCAAGCCTGTAATCTCAGCACTTTGGGAGGCCAAGGCCAGAGAATTGCCTGAGCCCAAGGGTTCAAGACCAGCCTGGGCAACTTGGTGAGAACTCGTCTCTACAATACATCAAAAAATTAGCCGGGTGTGGTAGTGCACACCTGTTCTGACCATTTGGAAGGCTGAGACGGAAGGATCGCCTGAGTCCAGCAGGTCGACAATGGGGTGGCCCATAAGCATGCCACTGCACTCCAGCCTGGGCGACAGAGTGAGACTCTGACTTCAAAAAAAAAAGCATTCAAAACTTAGAATTTCTGGTTATTTGTGGAGGAAACACAAATTTCAGAAATCAAACTGCCTCTGACAGAGTGAGACTCCAACTCAAAAAAAAAAGAAAAAAAGAAAAATTAAACCGCCTCAATGTGCAAAACCAGTTTTGATTCTGAGTTAAATCCTGTGTGTTTGATGAGTGCCATTGCACTTTTTCCATAAATTTATGTCTCAATTGTTTCAATTCTGTCGCTGATCAAAATTCTATAGATTTCTGCATAAATACAATTGCTCTGCAAGCCTCACCACCTTGTACTAGTAGGAAGAAGTTTTCTTGTGGGTCTACTGGGAAAAGTGGGTCTGCTGCTTCCCTCGCCCTCACCATAGTCTAAGATCATGGAACTGAACACAAGTTTTTTAAAACTCAGCCAGAGTAAGTGATAACTACATGAAGACCTGAAGGAACACTTGGTGCTAATTGGATGAAGAGAGGCAGGGTGGAGGAGGAGAGTTGGCACACAGGACATGTGCCAAGGCCCCATGCAAAGAGAGAGCAGGGCTCGACCTCCTGGGGTGTCAGGACGGCACTGGCGCTTTAGCTAACATGCCCAGCCCACAGTCAGCAAGCAGGAAGTATGAGTTAGGGTCCCCTCTCATTCTGGGGCAACCGATATGTGTCCACACAGGTGTACTTCGAAAGCGAGCACGTGACCCTCCTGCTTCCCCAGCAGGACCGCAGTCTGTGACACTGTCTGTGACTCTTCTGTTACACATCAGCTCTCTGATGTCACTCCTCTCAAGGAACTCTCCCCTCTCTCCACATACAATAGCTCCTCGCCAGGGTCCTCGCCAAGCCCTCTCTGTCTTTACCCAGCCTGCTGAGCTGCCTGTCATCAAGCCTCTCTCCAGTGTGTGTCTCTGCCCTGGTCCTCTAAGAAGATTCAACAGGACTTGCAAATGGCACCGACAAAATGACTCACAAAGTTGGCCGCGATACACCCAGTCACACCGGTCTTTGCGGACATTTGGAAGGTTTTAGGCACGTCTTTCCTCTCTGCCCCTGCCTTGGACCTGGCACTCGCCGTGAGGTGGCCCCTCGCTGTCTGATCGCCACCTAGGGACAGCTGGCCTGCAGTGCTTTATGCCCACAATCACTTCCCATGGTTCCTCTTCCCTTGACAAGCTTGCTACCTTGAAAGCAAAATCCAGGGAACCCTCAGGCCTACCATGTTGAGATTCTGGAGGGCAGGTCTAGTGTACTTGCCCCAAGCTGGCCCTGACATTGGTTTGCATACATCTATCCGCTCAGCACAGGGTCTTCACTTGGCAGAGATGTCTATCTTGCCTTCTCGCACAGGCATTTCGCGAACAGTCAAGCTCCGGTAGCAGGGCTGGGCTCACTCAGAAGCTTGGGGATGGCCTTCCTTTGCTGAAATACCCAGAGGAACAGAAGCATGGTTTGATGCCAACTCCACAGGCTTTTTCACATCCTCAAGTGTGTGCATTAAGCAGATTAACAGTTTATTGTGTAAACCTTCAGCCCTCCTGTTTCTGGCCCAGAAGGCCTGAGCTAACCGCTGCATAAATACCCAGCCTTGTTTAATATGTGTTAGACTGGGAGATATGTCTCATACCCCAGATGCCCATCATGTAAACTCGCTGGACAAAAGATTAGGTTAACAATTTTAATGAACAAAAGTGGGAGGCCATTTTGATTCTGAGTTAAACCCTGTGTGTTTGATGAGTGTCCTTGCACTTTTATCTATAAGTTTGTGTCTCAAATGATTCTATTCTCCTACTTTGGGAGGCCGAGGCAGGAGGATGACTTAAGCCCAGGAGTTCAAAACTAGTCTAGGCAACATAATAAGACTTCTCTACAATTTTTTTTGTGGGGGGATCACCTGAGCTCAGGAAGTCGAAGCTGAGGTGAGCCATGGTCGTGCCACTGCAATGGCCTTGTAGCTGATAAAGTAATTAGCAAAGGCCCCCTTTCCAAATCCCACACACAGGCCACAGGACTCCCAGCCTCCAGTGTGTCTGCCTTGTCTGCCAGCTGTACCTCTCTCACTCGGTGGACATTTGAGGACATGCCAGTCTCGTATCACGTGCATGTATTTCTCTTGGTTGTGTGCCATGTGTGTTCTCAAATCCTGGAGACTCTGTTTCAAAGCCTTCTGGTTGACTGGAACAGGAGTCCTAATTTATTTTTGCCTGCGCCTTCTCACTGAAGACTTCCTTCTCACTGAACACCTTTCTGTAGCATGCTTTTCCTATGTTTAAAACACATTGTCTTCAGCCAGGTGAATGCACCTGGATCTCGGAAGCTAAAACACATTGCCATCATACCTATGTAATGTCAGTGAATAAGATACAAATGTCCTGATACACTGGTTGGTTATACCACAGTGAACCATCCAGTGCCTCTCAGCCATGTGCTTCATGGGGATCTCTGTTGACGGACGAGGCTCAGAGGCCAGTTCTAGAGAATTTGCAACTCACGTGTCAGTTCTTTCCCCTGGAATCTCCTCTTGAGCACACAGTCCTTACTCTTCTGGTGTTTAGGTGACATTGTCTAGTCGAGGAACCCCTAGACTGCTGTAGAGAGACCCCTAAAAACACTTCTTACCTGGGCAAATATTGCACAATTCTTACGAGTAAATAACTCTTCAACACACTTAAAGTTTTAAAAGTATATTTGATGGAGAAAGAAAGTCCATCTGGTGGAACAACTGAGTAGCAATAAGGATGCTAATGGCAGTGCATGGGACCACATTGAACATGAGTTCATAATTAAACCATAAAAACAAGCAAAAACTCTCTCATTGCTGACCTTTGAAGGAAACAAATAAAAGCCAGAAATCGATTATTTATCCTGCCTTACCTATACAAACTGCACTTCATGATAACTGAATCATTGATAAAGGAAAGTTTCCAACTTATAAAAGAATTCTAGTAAGTATAAATGAAGGAGGAGTGATAGAATTTGAATATCTCAACTTTGCAAACCCTATAAATCCAGGCAGTGATCCTCAATGGCTGCCAAGATCATTAAAAAAAGAGATGTCTTTTTGATTTCTTGTAAATTTGCTATTAGATATAGAAATGTGATTATATTCAGGTGTTTTTTTCAGGAAGAATACTTTACAATGTGTTGTGTCATTATGTGTGTGCTGGTGGAAATATACAACATAAAGTACTCCTTCTTAAAACAAATCTGAGTTTCATCACATTTCTATATCTAATAACAAATTTATAAGAAAAGTGCAAGAACAGATTAAATAACACTGAGGTGATACAGTTAGCAAAGCTCTGACCTTGGGCAGCTCTCCAGGGTCAACAGCCTGATTTCTTCAATAAATAAGTCGCAAAGAGGAGATGAGAAGACTGATGAGAAGAAACCTAAGGATTGAAACAGATTTAAGGCCAGGCACAGTGGCTAACACTTGTAATCCCAGAACTTTGGGAGGCTAAGTTGGGAGGACTGCTTGAACCCAGGAGTTCGAGACCAGCCTGGGCAACATAGCGAGACCCCGACTCTACAAAAACTTAGCCAGGCGTGCTAGCTCAGCCTCAGGAGTTTGAAGTTGGAGGATTGCCTGAGCCCAGGAGGTCGAGGCTGCAGTGAGCCATGGTGTGCCACTGCACTCCAACTTGGGTAACAGGGTGAGACCTTAACTAAAAAAAACAAAAAACAAAAAACCCAAAAAACAAAGCCAGATATAAGAGGCATCAACTAATTGCAATCATCAGGCCTTATTTAGATCCTTGTTTAAACAGACTGATATGAAAAGGTTTATGGGACAGTTGGGGACATTCAAGTACTGAGTACTACCTAGTTACATTAAATTATTGGGAATGTTTGTAGGTATGATAGTAAATACTATGATTATGATCACAAAAAATCCATAGGATGGGCTGGGCACGGTGGCTCACACCTGTAATCCCAGCATTTTGGGAGGTGGAAGTGGGAGAATTGCTTGAGCCCAAGAGTTTGAGACCGGTCTGGACAACATAGTGAGACCTTGACTTTACAAAAAATTTTTAAAAAATTAGCCAGGCATGGTGGCATGTGCCTGTAGTCCCAGCTACTCAGGATGCTGAGGCAGAAGGATTGCCCGAGCCCAGGAGATCTAGGCTGCTGTGAGCCATGAGTGTGCCACTGCACTCCAGCCCGGGTGACAGAGTGAGACCCCCAACTCAAAAAAACCTTGATGTGTTTATTTGGGAGAATGAGAAAGGCATAGAGTCATATTGTGGAGCACGTGGGTGGATGAGTCCACCCAGACCTTATTTCTTCAAGTATGGTTCCAGGTCCATCTGCATAAGAAGTGGGCCAGACTCTTCCCAGGGTGGGACACAGGGATGTTTGGAAACTACAGACCTTCATGACCTAAATGCCAGCTTTTCAAATACTTACTATATTGTTTTGGAATTTCGGAATGCATAAGACAAAAATACTCCCAAGTTTCAATTGAAAGCAGCACAATTCAGAAAGTCTGAAAGCACTTTTTAAAAAAATGTTGACAATGGTTTAATCAGATGTCACTGTGTAATCCTGGGAACATCCCTTCTACGTTGCCTCATTTTTGGAGTGGCAGGGTGTGCTGCTGGCACACTAGTATAGAAATATTTATGGCAATTCCGTATCTTGTTTCATGAAAATAATCTTTCCTTTACTTCCAGTGCTTGTTGAAAGTTTCTCCTTGATTAAGTCTTCTTTGCTTTTGTTTTTGTTTCCCCAGCATCATTGACAAAGAAGTTTCATTAATGGCAGAAATGGACAAAGTTAAAGAAGAAGCCAGTAAGTAGATGCGTGGTTATTTGAAGAGGAGCTTCCTGGCCAGAAGCAATCCACAGGTCACTCAGACAGGGATACTGGATTCTGAGCGGGGTCCTGACCTCCACCCTGAAATCCTGGCTCATGAGCTCTGTCACCTTAGGGTCACTTAGCCCCTGAGAACCTCAGTTACATCTTTTGGCAAAAGGACAGAGTTGTAGCACCCATCTTGTAGAGTCGAGTGCCTGGCAGAACGGGTACTTGGTACGTAAAAGATGTCAGTTGAGTTTTCTGAAGTCCCAGGGGAACTTTTGTGCTCATAACATAGTTAATTGGGTTTTTAAATGACATTGAATTTAGTGTTAAATTTTAAGACAGTTTTTAAATCTTTGCAACTTATAAATCTTGCTATATTATTTATACAGTCATTTTTACTTGTTCTTTTTTGGATTCAATTAACAAGCTTATCATATTAAATTTTCCTTAAAGAGTAGTCCCATTTGAAACTTAATTATATAAGTTCTCCTCAATATTTTAAGTTACACATATAAATTTAATATACTGACCAGGTGCAGTGACTCATGCCTATAATCCCAGCACTTTGGGAGGCCAGAGGATTGCTTGAGCCTAGGAATTCGAGACCAGCCTGGGCAACATAGCAAGACTTCATCTCTACTAAAAATTAAAAAATTAGCCAGGCACACACTTGTAGTCTCAGCTACTTGGGAGGCTGAGGCAGAAGGATCATCTGAGTTCAGCAGGTTGAGGCTGCAGTAGCTGTAATAGTGCCACTTGCACTTCAGCCTGGGTGATAGAGTGACACTCCAACTCAAAAAACAAATTTAATATACCTGATTTTTCTTAAGCATTTCAGATGTCTGGCAAGGCAAATTCACAAACCTAACAAGCAAAGCATTTCTAAGCTTCTAAGCAATTGTTATAAGATTAATAATTCAAACTTAGAGATATACTAAACAAAGTTTTCTTAAAATATTCCAATTCTGTTCACAAACTTCATCAAATATGCTGACACCTGCCAAGTTAAAACCACAAAAGAGAATCAATTCCATGTTTAAAACTGAAATCACAAGTCAGATTGCTTAATATATCAAATTCTCTATTTAAATAATGAGCACACTCAAATTATCTAGATCATTGCAAAACTTGTCCTAAATTTAACATAAAATATTAACATTCCGGGTTTATTTTATTTTCTGTATGCTCAGTTCTAAACCCTCCCACTGTGGTAAAGTTACTCGAGCAGTCAAGCAGATTGACCATCTCAAATAGGCCAGGGTTCGTGCTTTGGAAATTTAAATGGGGACAAGATTAACTCAGTCAGCTTCAACATCAAGCCATAAGTGGACTTGCTGACACTGCTCTTATTACTGAATTCAGTCTGCTCTGTTAATGGGGCCCCTAGGACCATATTTTTCAGCTTGAGTTTAGTTTTACGATCCTTGTCTCTGGGGCATCCGAGATTCTTCATCCTTACCCAGACTTTATCTTATGGATTAGATACATGGATGTGTGCGTCCCCAGTCAAGTTTCAGCTGAATCCTTCTGCCTTTGAAAGTGAGGTCTTCATTTTTGCCAGAAGGAAAGATCAGTCCAGATGCCTCATTATTTTTCATTTTTCTTGTCTGGACCTAGGCCGTCATTCTGGTGTCATCTTATGGAAAATGGCTCTCGTTATTGTTGTTACACAATTTTCTAAATAATTTTAAACAGCATTTTAGAGTTCTAAAATACAGCAAGCAGTATTAAGTAAAACTAATGTGATCCAGGGCAAAGCTGCAGACTCTTTAGGTAGTTACACAATCTCTTTGGTTGTGAAATTATTATTACGAAATCTGTAGATATTGTCAGTGAGAGTGGATTAGACGCATGACTTGGGATTTTCCTTGTTTCTTGGGGATGGCTTATTTCAGTTTTGTGTCCTAAGGATAAAAATGCTAACAATCTTAGCCAGGTGTGGTGGCATGCACCTGTATTTCCAACTTCTCGGGAAGCTGAGGCAAGAGGATCACCTGAACCCAGGAGGTCGAGGCTGCAGTGAGCTGCGATCTGTGATCGTGCCACTGCCATCCAGTCTGGGTGACAGAGTGAGAATCTGACTTTTTAAAAAAATTGCTCACAATCAACACAGATGCAAATGGTTCTCTCTTGAACCAAGATAGAAGTCACTAGCATGTCACTTTCTCAGAGGTTGGCAAAAGACCTCAGGTTTCACGAACTCCTTCCTCCTTCTTGGGACACGGTTGTGTTTGGTGCCAAGACATGTGGCGTTTGGAGCATCTCTGGAGAGCACCCTTTGTTTTTAAAATTCAGTCAGTGAACACTTATTGTGGGCTCCCGGATGTCCTTAGCACTGCTAGAGGCCAGGATGAACAGCATACAGCAAACACATAAATTTGAAGCCTGTGCTCTCGGGTCTCTCAGGCCAGCTGAAACTGCTCAGTTGGTCAACCAGATTCCCCTAACTTCCATGATTGGCACTGCAGGTCCTGGTTTTAGACTGCCCTGGGAGGCCAATTTGCATGCCTTGGAGGTGACAGAACTGAGTCCAAATCCAAGTTCCACCTCCAACCCTGCCTACCAGTATGACCTTCAACTGGGTTGTTGACTATTCAAAGTCAGAGGCTCCTTATCAGAAAAGGGGGAACTGGCTGGGCTCAGTGGCTCACACCTGTAATCCCAGTACTTTGGGAGGCTGAGAAGGGAGGATCACTGGAGTCCAAGAGTGCAAGACCAGCCTGGGCAACACAGTGAGACCTCGTTTCTAAAAAAAAAATCAAAGAATTAGCCAGGCATGGTGACATGCACCTGTAGTCCCAGCTACTCTGGAGGCTGAAGCAGCAGAATCGCCTGTGCTTAGGAGTTTGAGGCTACAGTAGCCATGATTGTGCCACTGCATTCCAGCCTGAGTGACAGTGAGGCCCTGACTTAAAAAAGAAAAAAGAAACAAAGAAATAAAAGGGAAATAAGACTGGACTCTATCTCAAATAGTTATTGCAAAGATTAAATGAGAAAATAACACGTCGGACACTTAGTACAGTGCAAAAGGGAAAAGCCCTTATTAATAAGCAGGTAAGTCCAGCCTCCTTATATTACAGTCAGAAAATGGAGCCCAGGGGCAATCCTGCACCTCTCAACTGACCAGTCTGTGTTAACACTATGTCTTGGGCCAGATGTGGTGGTTCATGCCTATAATCTCAGCACTTTGGGAGGCCAAGGCCAGAGAATTGCTTGAGCCCAGGAATTCAAGACTAGCCCAGGCAACAGAGTGAGACCTCGTCTCTGCAAAAAAATGTAAAAATTAGCTGGTTGTGGTGGTGTACACCTGTAGTTCCATCTACTTGGGAGGCTGAGGCAGAAGGATCACCTGAGCCCAGGAGATCAAGGCTGCAGTGATAGTGCCACTGCACTCCAGTCTGGGCAATAGAGTGAGACCCCAACTCCAAAAAAAAAAAAACAGAAACAAACAAACAAAAAAACATGATGTCTTCTCCATAGAGAGAAGGAACCATGGAATTTCTCCCCACTAACTTCAGAACTGTCTTTTGACCGCCCGTTTGAACATGCTTCTCTGTGGTCTCAAGAGTATTTTTCACACTTTCCATTTCCTGTAGATGATAGAAACCTTGTGTCCTCCACCATAGCATAAGCTCCTAAATTTCTCACGGCCCCTAACACTATACTGAGAAGACTGGGGTACTTCATAAACGTTTATTCACCGAATTTCTATAATCAATTCATTGTCTGTAGACTGAGGCATCCAATATCAGTGAATACTATTGTAATCGTGAAAAAGAGGAAATATATTCTAGATGAATAGACCTCATTTTGTTTGTACTGTTTATAGTGCACATTTTTTAGTATACTAAACACCTCAGATATGTTATTCCATTCAGATCCACAATAACCCTCCAAAGGAGGTTCGATTATTACATTATACAGATTCTACAGATGAAGAAGCTAGGTGTTAGGATCTCAGACATCACATGTGTACCCAGGGACGCAAAGACCTAGATAGGAATGTTCTCAGAGTCAAGTCTACTAGAGATATGGGGTGGGGGGGGAGACATGACTGTGTACCAATAGGAACACAGATATATTATGAAGTAGAATGCAAAATTCATGAGAATTTTTCAGGATTGATTAAGAAGGCTTTCAAAGAATCTTTGTACTTAAAGAGCCACCTCTGCTCTGCCTTCTGCCCCACCCCCACGCCCAGGTTTTGAGAGCAGGAGCACGTTCTGCAGAATGTTGTTTGAGAAGCCTTAAGATTTTCCATGGTTCAAGTAATATGAGCAAGCTTCCAGCGTGTTCCCAAAACTTGCAAGAATGTATAACTCCTATTGAGAAAATGGATTTCAGCATGCCAGATACTGTTTATAAATATACATACATACTATTGATTAAGTCTTGAATGCAGTAGAAACCGAAGCTGTGTGGAACTGTTTTCCACTACAGATTTGTGAAAGGATGGTATATTTAAAATAGAACATACTATTCTGTTTTAAATTACAGGATCAATGAATCTTAAGATCTGATGGGTTTTTGTTTTCTGTTTTTGTGATTGATGTTTTTAAGGTGAAAATGTTGCTCCCCCCCAAAAAAATATTGGCTTTAGATCTTTTAAGGCATTTTTCCTCAGGAAAGCCTTTGAAATGTTAATGAAACTATATGGAAACCGCACCAGCACTTGCTGATGCAAAGTATTCATTTGCATGAGTATAAATGCAGAACTTGGGTGATCTTGCACCTGCATTCCTATTTTAGGGCCCATTTATGTCTATTTCTACAAAGTCCCTTGTTTGGTATGAATGCCCAAGTTCTTAATCAAAAAGAGCAATGACCCCTAATTGTCACCAATGCCACAAACGATCCAGTAGAAAAGTCAGATCTGTGTCACAGTGCAGTCACTCAGATCTGCTGACCCCTCTGCTAACTGCTTGTCAAGTCTGGGCATCAGAATTTATTTTTTATTTTACTTCGAAAAATATCTCATTTCATATTCCTACTCGAAGCATATTCTTATGCTGTAGACTTTAGTCCCATCCATGTGTTGCATTATAGTGGGAAATAACCAATCAAAGACATGGGTCTTAGACAGTATTGAGAGAGAGGGGAAAAAATAGGATAGAGGAAAGAGGAGAGAGGAAACAGAGAGAAGAGAGGAGACAGGAAGGGGAAAGAAGAGAGAAGAGAGAGTTAACAATATGGTGCAGTCTGCCCTGTGGTCCCACTAGTGACTAAGGAGTTACAGGGGCCAAGGGAGATTGTGGCACACAAGGTATCACGCTCCATCAAAAAATACAGTGGCTTCTTGTCTTCAACCAGCTGTTGCCACATAGGAATGCTGGCCAGCTGTGGCCAGAAATTCCAGTATTTTAAGAGATGTCAGAGATCCAGCTTTCAAATGGAATCTTCTAACTTTTAAGTGTGAGCGTTAATGCGTAAATGTAATGTGTGGACCCAACAAAACATACACACTCTGCTTGAAAATGATAGCAGGTCACCTTTTTGTGACCTCTGGTCCATCTGTGTGTCCTGAGACATAACTCAGCAATAAATACATTGCCTACCATCACACAGAAAGTCCTTTCAGTCCCACCATCTGGAACAGGTTTTCACCAGCTCCTCTGGATTCTGAAAGACCATTAGGTACAGATCAGTCTGCCCGGCTACATGGTGGTATAAATGGGGGGCAAGGGGAGCCCCAGATAAATAACCAAAGCATGACTAGCACACCTGAGCAGATGATTGGACCTTATGAGTTGTAGGTTTATTATTTTATTGACATTTCAACATTGTTATCAGCATAAAAAGATAATGTCTCTCAGTCTGCCCTAAGAATGGTTTATGGTTTACAGGGGATCTTAACTCTTGATTGAGTTGGTACTTCTTTTTGGGGTTTTGAGGTGACTGTTTTTTGACAGTTGGCATATTAAGAACTTTTAAAATCAGAAATCTTATTGTTTGGTCCTGCATGTGTGCTGTGAATCTGGTCTAATCAAGCAGTTGATCTCTGTTCAGCCAAGACTGGGATGTGAGTTTGACATGTGTGTCATCTTAGGCGGTCTCCTCTTATATTATAACTCAGAGTGCTTGTCCAAAAGAAATGAAGGCAGTTCACATACGCCCTGAACAGAGAGCTCCATGTCTTCCTATTGAAAAACCAAGCTTCCAATTTAGCCAGGTCTGATGGTACACACCTGTAGTCCCAGCTACTCTGGAGGCTGAGGTGGGAGGATCACCTGAGCCCAGAAGATCGAGGCTGAAGTGACCATGAGCGCACGTGCCACTGTCCTTCAGCCTGGATGACAGAGTAAGACCCCCCAAACTCAAAAAAAGGGGGGAAAGACCAAGCTTCATATTCGAGTCTCACACTATGTGTTTGTGACGTCATAATCTTTAGGGAAACACATACAGGCACATAGACACACACGGACACAAATGAACCCGCGGACCACTTTATCTTCTGAGCCTTCCGTTCATCTGACAGATGTGAAACCATGGAGGCAGAGAACTTCTGGGCAAATGCTTGATTCACACGAATCCCGTTCACACTGGTTTGACTCCCTCTTGAAATGTTTCCACTGGGGACATTTATAACCAAGACCTAAGACGTTCTGGTCTGGAACTTTTCTTTCTTTGCAAAATGGAAACATATCTGCAGAGCATCAAAAGCAGACACATTTATCAGCTCCCAAAAAAACTAAGGAAGTTCAACTTTAATGTCCAATTCCAAGAGCACAACTAGTCACCCTAAGTGAGTACGTGCCAAAGTTCAGAAAGCCGATGCCGTTAGGGTTTCAGAGCTCAGCATGTGTGGAATGGCTTGGCTTCATGGGCTTCCTGTCTTTACAGTATCATTCAGCTAGGACTTTAACAAGTGTCTTTTTTCGGAGACAGCCATTCTGAGTAACTCACAAATGTAAAAAGCCTAAATTAAGTAAGCGAGCTTAGACACCAGCGGAGAAAAGGAAGAGTGTGGGTGTACAGTGAATCAGAAGGGACCATGCGTCGTTGGGGGGCTCGTGGATAAGGACATAAGGAAACAGGCTGTTGGAAACAGGCACTGGGGTGGACCCGCCCTGGTGAGCAACCCAGAAAGCATCATCATGGCCCAACAAAGCACTCAGTCTATGGAGCAGGAACTGCTTCCAAGAAATTAGGTCATTTAATATGTTTCCATCTCCGGCCCTAATGTGTTGTTCCTTCTGATTTGGCAGTGGAAATCCTGACCGCTCGCCAGAAGAAAGCAGAAGAACTGAAGAGACTGACTGATCTGGCCAGTCAGATGGCAGAGTCGCAGCTGGCCGAGCTCAGGGCAGAAATTAAGGTAGGTTCTGAAGTATCACAGCCTGGCCCTGAGCCAGAGAGCTGTGCCCCAGGATGTCTGTTTTGTACCCTCAGAGCCTGCCGTGTGAAAACCTGACAGCTTGCACCCAACTGTCTTCTACAGGGGTGAAGAGAGAACACAGAAGGGTTAAGGACCACCCAATCACTATGTTGAGGTATAACAGGGCTTGAAGGGACAGCTGATGGCAAGGACAGGCACAAGCTATTTTCTTAGTAGAGACTGGCCCAAATAAAGTGTGTACTGAACCATGAGTGACAGCCGGGATTGTGGATGTTATTTTCACACTGTGTAATTTACGAGGGGGAACCCAAGAAAACCCACAAATTTATTTATAAAAAATTGTGTATTTATTCTTACATGTTTAAACTTCAGTCACATTCTCAGTACTCTCCATTTGATGCAATACACCCATCGAGACGCTTTTTCCACTGCTCAAAACAGTTTTTGAACTCGTCAATTTTGATGCCTTTTAGTGCTTCTACTGTTTTTGTTTCACCTCTTCCACATTGGCAAAACATTTCCCTCTGAGGACTTTTTTCATCCAGGAGAAACAAAAAAACCATTCTGGGAGAGATCAGGTGAATAGGGAGGGTAGAGCATAGGGGTCATGCAGTTTGGGTCAAAAACTGCTGAACACTCAGTGTGGTGTGGGCAGATGTGCTCGTAAATCACCCATCATGAAATGGGCAAACGTGTTGAAAGAATCTCAAAAAAAAAAATTCACTGAAGCTGCTCGCAGCCTCTCACCACAACACTGGCTGATACATGGATGCCGATGGATTCCTAGAGCACTTACCTAGCGGGGAAGCTGGTACTACAAGGGCCCCACCTTCCAAAAGATAATTCTGTTTTTTTAGGGGGTCCCCCTAGTGTATGTATGCATATAAACATATACACAGGTAAATAAACATACACTAAATGTGACCTGAGGGCAGCAGTAGGGCTGTAATGCACACAGTCTGGGGAGACCTCCCTCCTAGCTCCTCTAGCTTCGTTGCCTTTTTATTAAGAACACCACCCACGAATAGGATTTCTTAGATCTTTTCGGTTGCAAGCAACAGATGGGCCCCGGGTAGCCTCAGGAACAAGTTGAATTTGAAAGAATGTGAGTGTAGCTCACCAACGCAGAGTGTGATCAGAGGACTTGGGTCTAGAGTTAGGCAGAAAGCAGGGTGGCTCCAACAATGCAGGAAGCAACGATTAGCAGACACTCCCTCAGGGTACCATCGGATAAGTGACCTCCAGACGTCATCAGCCCTTGTGCCACCCACTTGCTTCAGAGAGAGACTCATTGGCCTCCATTTGGGTCACATCCATCATTTGACCCAGAGAGAACGTGGCATCTTGATTGACAGATCCACCAAGACTGTGGCTCTTCGAAACTGCCTCGGGGTGCAGTTACCAGAAAGGGAAATGCTTACTAGGAAGGCAAGAACAAGTATTTACACAAAATAGGAAGATGCAGTTTAAAAATTCCCCTTACTCCTCTCATTTCCACTCAGTATACTAAACACACACACACACACACACACACACACACACACACACACACACACACCCTCCAGCTTCCCCACATCTAAGAAACGAGAGTGTTGTAGGCCTCAGCTGCTTGCAGCTGTAGGATATATCTGTTTGTCGGAGCATCAAACTGGTTGGTGGTGGCAGAAAATGATAAGTACCTTTGGCTCCCTCCCTCCTGGTTAGTCGCAAAAGGTAGCCGCATGGAGAAGAGGCCCTCCCTGATAGTGCTGAGAGCTCCAGAGGACCCTCCTTGCCTTCTCCGTTCTGGCCTGTGTTGCCCCCTTGAATTCTTCCATTCAAGATCATATTTTCTAGATATAAAAGGCTTTTTGGACTTTCTGGATCCCTATTAAAATAAGAATGGGAGGTTGGATGTGGTGAGTGATGCCTTTAATCCCAGCATTTTGGGAGGCCAAGGTGGGAGCATCGCTTGAGCCCAGGAGTTCAAGACCAGACTGGGCAGCATAGTGGGACGTCATCTCTACAGAAAGAAATCAAAAACTTAGCCAGGCATGGTGGCACATGCCTGCAGTCCCAGCTATTCAGGAGGCTGAGGCAGAAGGATCACCTGAGCCCAGGAGTTCAAAGTTACAATGAGCCATGATTGTGTCACTGAACTCCAGCTGGATGACAGAGTGAGACCCAGATTAATAAATAAATAAATAAATATTTTGAAAAATAAAGATAGGTGTCTAGGAAGGATAGCATGTCTTTTCTTGGTGGTTAATACCAATCACAGTGGCCTCCTAACTAGTCTTTCTGCTTCCACCATCTCTCTCTGGCTTTGTCTTCCACTGAAACCAGAGCTATACCCCTAAGGTAGATCTGGTCTCCCCCAATATGATTTCTCTGTCCCCTCTGGAAAAAAAAAATCCACAACTAGACTCCAATATCTATTCCAACTTTCATTTCCCTCTACAAAAATCCCAGCTTGTTCGAGCATCCGAGTGAGAAATATAAAATTGCCAGCTTCCCAGCCTATTGAAGTCATCTCATCTTACACGTTTCATTTCTGCCTATCAAAATTCCACTCTTCGTAGAATGGTTAGCAGCATAAGCTTTGGAGTGCAACCACGCAGCTGCAAAATTTTCTTCCCTTGCGACCTTGGATAAATTATGTTTTCTCTCAGATTCTTAGAATCTCAATCCCCCATCTGTAAAGTAGAGTTAATAATAGTACTGACTTCATGATAATGTGATCAGACGAACACGAGATCTGTTAAGAATTTGGTCAGTATCAGCTTTGGCCCCCTTCCTTACCTTGGGGAGGCGAATCTCCTCCCTCTCTCTCTCCTCCCTCCCTCTGTCTCTCTCTAATTTACTTTCTAAATAAACTTTATTTTCCAATCTAAAAAAAAAAAGAATTTGGTCAGTGTCTGGTGAGTGTTCAATAATTTTTCTAATGTTCCCTCTTACATAACTCTTGCCCCACTCCCTCCGGGAGGAAATCATTCTTCCTCTTCATACTTCTAAAGGCCCAGCCATTCTACCTCATCTTGTCTTATTCATGGTGTCTGTTTTCCTTGCCATGTGCTAAACTCCCTGGTAAAGTCAAGGAGGGACTGAGTCATCATTGTTTCTGAATTTCTCACTCTGCCTTCTACACATAGATCTTAATTTCAAATAAATTGAAAAATAATCTCTCATTGCCTTTCACAGCACTTGAAATTCTGCCACTGGAGATAATATTTTCTAGACACGAAAGGCTTTTTGGACTTCCTGGTTCTCCATTAAGATAGGATGCGTGTCTAGGAAGGATGGCATGTTTTTTCTTGGTGGTCGATACCTTACCAGGCATTTGACCAAAGAATAAAGACCCTGCCAGAATGCCACCCAGAAAACTGCTAGAAGGCAGTCGAAAGGTGCCCAAAGGTCGAGTAGATGAGCCCAACACATTTTGTGTAGGCCAAGGCAGGAGAAAGACGGGACCCTCACATATTCCTGGAACAGAAAAGTGGTCCTGCCCAAGACTGACTTCACAGGGAACTGGGGCTGGAGGGATGCCCACCAGCCGCCCTCCCCCAGGGGCCACCGGAGGAGCGGAGTGAAGGGCCTGGGGTCCTCAGCCGTTTCAGTAATCCGAGGCTCCTGCTTTCCTTCTCTCTTCCCTCCAGCACTTTGTGAGCGAGCGCAAATATGACGAAGAGCTGGGGAAGGCTGCCCGGTTCTCCTGTGACATCGAGCCGCTGAAGGCCCAGATCATGGTCTGCGGAGAAAGTGAGTTTTGCATATGTGCTAAATAATTCTGTGTGAGCCCGCTGGATGCTATTCAGAGTCGGTATCGGAAATGTCAGATGTGCAGCCCCCCGGGGGGCTAAAGGGAGGTCTAAAGAGATTTAATGATCTAAGCTCGTGACACAAGTCACTAGAAATGTCAAGACTTGAACTTCGAGTCTTCAAATGCCACTGCCCATCCGTAAATCCCCAGGATTTATTAAGCGGAACGGAACAGGTCAACGAGTGTATACCTTCTGCAAATTTTCCTTAAGCACCGCCAGATAAGACTTCTCTGATTTCAAACAGCCCTGGTGGGGCATAAACCCATTAGGCCGAGGGTGAGTCTTCCTGATACGTCTGGGCACCATAAGGTATTGTCGTGAGGGCCCCAGCCACCGAGATGCCCGTGCCCAGTGCCCAGCGAGGCCTGCGTATAATGAGACTCGCTCAGCCATGAGCTTTCATCCTGCCTGTTCAGCCTTCTTTAGAGCAGCCCACGTGCCCTGCGATTGGCTGCCGCTTGGCCCTTCCACCAGCCCACCCCAGAGGAGGCGGAAGGCACTGAGGGGCTCGAAGGAGGTGTGGGCAAATCGAAGGACTAGTGAGTGGCACAGACACTCCACAGCCTCGGAGTCAGCTGGAAAACAAAGATGTGCCCTTCCTAGGATCATTATTTTTCTAGACTATGTTACACACATATGTAGTAATAAGCTTGCTTTTCTCACATCGCCATCTATGATAGACATCTTCCATGTCTCTCTGTCTCTCTCTCTAAATATATAATATACACATATATGTATATGTATGTATATAAGATATAATATTATATACATCTATGCATATCAAGGTATATTACTTTTCGTTTTATGTATATAAATATATGAATATATTAAGAGATAGGGTCTTGCTCTGTCGCCCAGGCTGGAGTGCAGTGGCACGATCATAGCTCACTGTAGCTTCAAACTCTTGGGCTCAAGCGATCCTCCCACCTCAGCCTCCTGAGTAGCTGGGACTACAGGCACACACTACCACACCTGGCTAATTTTTTAAAAATTACTTTTGTAGAGATGAGGTCTTGCTATGTTGTCAGGCTTGTCTTAAACTCCTGACCTCAAGTGATCTTCCCTCTTCAGCTTCCCAAAGTTCTGGGATTACAGGCATAAACCACTGTGTTCGGCCCCCATGTCAATATATGTAACTGAAAATGTACTTAACATATAATTGATGTAACCTGTCCTTTTATCGTGGCCTGTAGGTTGCTTCCAGTTTTTCATCATTAAAATAACACCGCTGTGAACATCCTTGTTCACGCATGTCTGGCAATTATTTGGTTTTCTGACTGTACCCCTTTTCAATTATTTGTGGTTTTGCCTTGCATGTTCCACCCCTTATGAAAGAACCTCCCTGTTTGCTATTCTCTGTCGCCAATGTGCAACCCATCTCTAAGAAAACAAACAGCTGGAAATGCAATGGCCCATCCTAGTTTCCACTTCAGCCTGACGATGGCAAGACAGTGATGCCCAGCAACCGTACCCACCGGGTGGGGTGGGATGGTGCCACTTCACCTGCTTCCCTCCCAAGCACTTCAGGTATCATCTAGTGGGAGAAACTGTCCCTGACCAAACCATAGGTGTCCACTATGAAAAACAGCCTTGTGTGTGGAGATAGTCACCCTCCAGCGGCCCTTTCCTTCCCAGCGTTGCTAGGAGCAATTGAGGGCCCACAGCTGCTGGACCAGAAGTAGTGGTCCCTGAGCTGCAGGAAATGACGACACCCTGAAACTGAATCAAGCCACAGAAATCCCCTGGTCACGTCAGAATGGCCCTCAACTTACTGTCACTCCTTCCCTATAAAATGAAGGGCCTGGAGCTATGTCCCTGTCCTTCCCATTTCTAATGTGCTGGGATCCCTCCTGGTCCTTCCTAATCCTCCAGCAGAACCCTGGGATGGTCTGATCCAACAAAGGGAGCAGAGAAAATTGCTTTTAGAAATTGCTGGCAATTTTAAGATTCAAATAAAGGTCTTGCTGGCAAATTCTGGCGAACTGTGAGAGGGAGGTCATGGCTTTATCCTTGAATGGATTCCCTCTGGCCCAATCCAGCATAATTACATAGAAACCATTCTGTCAGAAACCACGGCTTTCAAAACCAGCGGGAGCAGTCGTAAGAGATGCCACACTGACCTGCCTGCACTTCGAGCCCTGACAGGGTCTGGCTGGTCCTCTTGCCTCGCCCATGACATTGGAAGTAGTGCACATCTGCGGTTAGGCTATAGAAAATGGGGCTGCAGGAGTTCAAGACCAGCCTGGGCAGCATAGGAAGACCTCGTCTCTGAAAAAAAATAAAAAATTAGCTGGTTATTGTGGCGCATGCTCAGGAGGCTGAGGTGCGAGGATTGCCTGAGCCCAGAAGACTGAGACTGTGGTGAACTGTGAACATGCCATTGCATTCCAGCCTGGGTGACAGGACAAGACCTCAACTCAAAAAAAAAAAAGAAAGAAAGAAAGAAAATGGGGCTGATAAAAGGCTGGATAACATAGCTCTCATGGAATATACAAGATTCCTTAGGAGTAAACGGGCCTCCTGGGGGTTGGGGACATGCATGACCCAGAGTGACAGAATTCTTAACACCCAACATAGCTCTGTGTCCAAGCATGAACACCGCAGCTCTTATGGGCCAGAGTGCATGCATAGCGCCAGTCTTTCAGCGTCTCTGCAGAATCCACTGGTTTAGGCATCTGATCAAGGCGGCCAGCACGGGTTTGGGATCTAAGACGCTGAGAGCATTTGCAGACAGGGCCGGAGAGGGACCCCGGGGTCTCATGGTCTCTCGTCCCTTGGTTACTTGACCTCAGGAATAATATTGAAGTTACTCAGATATGTCGTGTTTTCTTCATATGTTTCCCAACTTGGGCGATAATGCTGTGATCACAGTGCAGTGACTCCCACAGGAGAAATGTGGTGGTCTCTAAGCACCCAAGGCACTCTCTCAAGTGACCTTGTCTTAATGTTTTGACGGTGCACCTGCCAATGTATTCATCTCCTCTGGCTTCCTAACGGGGTGAGGGCAGCAGTGCTCAAGGGATCACCCACGACACCACTCCTTTTCTTGTTGCAGTCACACATCCAAAGAACAGCTACTCCTCAAGGACACCCTGCAGCGCCCTCCTGCCTCTGCTGAACGCACACGCGGCCTCCGGGAAACAGAGTAACTTTCCCCGAAAATCATCCAATCACAACAAGCCTTCCGAGGGCAAGGTGGCAAACCCCAAGATGGTGAGCAGTCTCCCCAGCACTGCTGACCCCTCCCACCAGGCCATGCCACCCAGCAAGCAGGTAAGCCTTCCGGGAGAGGCAGGGGACAAAACACCTGGGTCTTGGAGGATGCAAACACAGGGCTTCCTGGGGTCACACCTGGGCTCCCCCCCACCCCCGGCACCTCGCCCATCCTGGCCATGCTGTCTGGCTGGCCTCCCAGGAGGCCGCAGTGCTTTCCCATGTGGAAGTGACCTGTCTTGACAGCACTCACAGACTCCACCTAAACCAGACTGCTTTTCCCAGGGCCTGGAGGCCACCACCCCAGGTCCCCAGAACCCACCCATGTGTGGGAGAAACCCACACACGCTCAGGAACAAGATTCAGAATCTCGCCATTGAAACTGCTGATGAGAGGAAACCTAGCCTGTTTTTTAAAGATCTTTTCATTCCCGCTTATGTTTGGTTGATCAATAAGAGGTTGATCAAGTTAATGTAAACTATCTTCTCGTGGGATTTCAGGAAAGAGAATACATTTCAAAAGGGCATCATGCACTCTCATCTACTGTGAGCTCTAAAAATACAAGTTGCCAAAGCACACTCCTCCTTCTCTCCTTCTGCCTCTCCACTGTATCTTTGGGAGGTGAGTCCCTTATTCTTCCAGAGTGAACAAGAAATGGGTTCAATGGTGTAAAAGTTGAGTACATTGTAAAGACACCTGCCATGATCACTAAGAAAAGGGCTTTTTTTTTCTTTAAGAGATAGGATCTCACTCTGTCACCCAAGCTAGAGTGCATCAAAGCTCGCTGCAGCCTCAAACTCCTGAGCTCAAGCATTCTTCCTGCCTCAGCCTCCCACCACACCCAGCTAATTTTTTTGTAGAGATGGGATCTTGCTATGTTGCCCAGGCTGATGCTGAACTGCTGATCTCAATCTATTCTCCCACCTCAGCTTCCCAAATGCTGGTTTTTTAGGCATTTGCCAACTCACACAGCTTTTTTTTTTTTTTTTGGTATTTTTAAAAGATGTTTTTTTAACAGATGTCTTGTTGGGTTTTGTTGTCTTGTGTTATTTTTTTTTTCTTTTTTCAAATTCCCATTAATGACACTGACAGGCATTTCTCTGGCCCTGAATGTCTTCATGAGCTTTAAGACAGCACTGTAACAAGGAGCAAGTCATATCCTCATTGGTTAAAGATCATAATCAAATCTGATTTACTTGTAGTCTAAGTACATCTTCACAGCCTTTATTCTTTGTTCATTATTAAACACCGCGCTAAAATTAAGTCTGAAACGTAGTCTGAGTTTCTCTTTCTCAATTTTTTTAAAAACAAAGGAGGCCAGATTAAACGCTATCGATGTAGATACTTTTTCAGCTCACTGTTCTAGCATTTTAGGTGGTTCCTCCTTTAAGTTGAAGTACACTTACATATCCAAGTCAGAATGCTATAGACCCAGGCTAGAAGGGCCCGTGGGCTGGGCCCTGAGCATTGGAGTAACCCTTCCCAGCCCTCTCATAGCTGTGGCCCTCTCTACAGAGTGAGGAGTCAGTGAGACAGGACCACCAGAATCTGCACTCTCCCTTCTGGAACATGTTCCAAGTACTCGAGATCCTGGAATTCTAGTCCCAAATGGTCCCAAGCCGCTCACAGGGTCTGCTGGGAACACTTCCCAGGACACCTCCGCTTGAGGACAGACCACACTGCCAGTTGTCCAAAGGGTGATTGCTTGAGGGACTGGGGTGAAGCTCAGGTATGCAGGCCGGAAGGTCCACTTTCCTGTGGGCAAAGCCCTTCAGTGTGGGATGGAGCCAGAGGCAGGAAAAAATGATCTTCAGACACATAGTATGCGAACTGCGTTTGCACTCTTGCCCTGGGCTCTGAGTTCCTAGAGTCCGTCTGCCCTAAACCTATGCCACCCGTCACAGCACACCAATGAAGAACCTTACAGGCCAGGCGCAGTGGCTCATGCCTATAATCCCAGCACTTAGGGAGGCCGAGGTGAGAGTATTGCGTGAGCCCACGGGTTAAAAACCAGCCTGGGCAACTTGGCAAGTTCTCATCTCTACAATAGATCAAAAAATTAGCCGGGCATGGTGGGGAATGCCTGTAGTTCCGGCTACTCGGAAGGCTGAGGCGGAAGGATCGCCGAAGCCCAGCAGGTCGATGCTGCGGTGGCCATGAGCAAGCCACTGCACTCCAGCCTGGGCGACAGAGTGAGATTCCAACTCAAAAAAAACCTTACAGATTTGTAACTCATAGAGTTACATGTTTAAATAATATGAGTTTGATTCTGTGTTCACATAACAATCTCCTTGGGAGTCTTGTTGGGAGACCGTACGTCAAGTGGGAATGGCGCCAGCATTTCCCAACTGTAGACCCTGGCCAAGTCCCTCAAACTCATTATGCTCATCTATAAAATGAAGTGAAGATGGCAACTCTCTTAAAGGGTGATGGTGCTGTCACAGGCGGTGATGCAGGGTGAAGACCCTCATTCAGTGCCCGACCCGCTGTGGATACTCTATCGGTATTGGCCATTACTGACCTCGAGGAGTTAGAAATCTTCCCCTTGTTTGGACAGACAGGTTCCATCCTTTGCTTCCTTACTACTTACTTCTCTGTGTATTTTCTTGGCTGCTGATTTGTTGAAGGAGTGATTTTTCAGTATAAGGCTTCAAAGTTTGTTTGCTTAGAAGTGCAAAAAGCTTAGAAAAGGACCCAATTACTTCTGTGAAAATACACCTTCCTTCCACCTCCCACCAGATACACTTTGTCTCTGAATTTGCCCAAGATATTTCTGAACCATGATCATATTTGTTCTGAAATACATTACAAAAGCTGCTTTAGAGAAGAAAACTTACAGATTTTTACCTTTTTCTTCATGTGTACAATTAGAATTCCTACACATAGTCTATACAGAATGTCTCAGAAATGTTCGTAGTAGAGGCTCACCATTACCCTGCCCTGTGTTAGATTTTATTCTGTTATATTCCAAGTGTACTTTGTGGGCTTTATTTAGCCCAACCTTCGAGTCGTCTGTGTTGGGATTCTGTAACCTTTTCAACGTCAGTAATTTTCTTGCAGTTTCACTGGCAAGACAGTGCACTCTTCTGTTAAGATGAAGGCTCCTCTCTGACCTCACCTGCGTGTTTTCATATTCTCCTGGGGTGGAAAGAAAGCTTACCCATGGCTGAGAGAGTTGTTTTCCCGGTGTCATCTGTGGTATGCTGGCATCTGGGACTCACCTCTTTTCTTTTTTCTTTTCTTGGCAGAATGGGTCTTCTAGCCAAAGACGGAGATTCAACCCCCAGTATCACAATAGGCTCAATGGTTCTGCCAAGTCCCAGGGCGGCGGGAATGAAGCGGATCCGCTGGGGAAGAGCAACAACCCCCGCCACGAACACAGAAGACAGCCACACAATGGTTTCCGGCCCAAAAACAAGGGCGGTGCCAAAAACCAAGAGGCCCCCCTGGGGATGAAGACCCCGGAGGCGGCGCACCCTGAGAAGCCCCGGCGAAGACAGCACGCAGCAGACAGCTCGGAGGCCAGGCCCTTCCGGGGCAATATGGGGAGGGTCTCACAGTGTAACCTCTGCCCCACGAGAATAGAAGTGTCCACAGATGCCACGGTTCTCTCGGTCCCAGCTGTGACGTTGGTGGCCTGAGCTAGGAGGGAAAAGAGCACTTTTCACTCTGTTTCAGTTCCCTGCCCGAGGTGCTGATCCAACTCGCTGCCAAAAGAGAGTCAATCAGAATAGACAGACCCCGTATGGTTGTGCCATCCTCTCTTAATCATTTTTACTAATTCTCATAATCAGCTGTAGCTTGCTTCGTAACTTTCATGGCTTTGCTTGATCTGTTGGCGCTTTCTCTCATCAAGACTTTGCAGCATTTTAGCCAGGCAGTATTTACTCATCTGTTAGGAAAATCAGGATGTGGCCGGAGACCTGAGGCTCAGTTAGCAACCTGTGTTGTAGCGGTGATGTCAGTCTCCATTGATCGTCTTTAGAGAGTTAATGTTCAAAACAATGAATTCCTAATCAGACAAACTTGATCTGCTGAGGACACATGCGCTTTTGTAGAATTTAACATCTGGTGTTTTTCTGAAAAAAAAAATATACATATATTGCTTTATTTGAAACAAATTAAAATATGCTGCATTTGACACCTGGCTAGTGTCTTTTATTGGTACCCACATAGTTATTGGATGTACTGTATAATACTCTCAGGAAAACTTTAGAGACAAGAGGTTGTGGCACAAATCTCTGTACGACGTAATACTGTTTCTCTGGGGACAAGTACTCTTTCCAAAAAGATAATGTCCTTTCAGCTGGGCTACACATGGATAGATGGATACACACCTCAACCATCGTAGATGTCACGTGGCGGTTGGAAACCTTGGCTGCAGGTAACATAAATGTCGGCCCAGTCCAGCCTCAAAGTGGCTGAGTGAGTGAGAAGTCCACTGGGGTCCAATTTGGTCAGGGTTTCAGCTTCTTTCTCTTGACTATCTCAGCTCTCCCTCCCTCCTTAGGTTGCTTCAGGTCTCTTCCCCGCACTGCCCAGAAGAGAGAAATTCTTCAGGTAGCTTCTACACGAAGCCAGTGTCTTTCTCAGAAGTCCCCACCGAAGTCCTGCCTACCACATCTTGTAGGTCCAGCCCAGAACCGTCATCAGAGGGGGAGAGTGGTGAATGGGATGCTCCAAAAAAGAGCATGGACTCTTGAGAGCCCAGCCGGGGCTGGGGCATGGCCACGCCCAGAAGCCCCTGGGCTTTGTGGAGAAGGATCCCTCCCCAGCAGGGTAGAATGGGCACTGGGTGGCCCAAGCGCCAAACAGCCCCAATCCCCCATATTTGACGGCAGGGCAGGCCGGGCTGGGCGCTGCTTTCATCTCGCTCACATGTGTCCTACAGATTTGTTGGCGCCTTTCAAGCACAAATTCTTTTTCTCAGCTCCACATCCACATTTTTTCTGGCAACCCTGGGTTCCCTGGTTCTCTTCCACAGAGCAGCCCAAGCAGCTGAGACTCCGAGCCATGCAAGCATCTGTTTCTTCTTTTGCCAAGTACAGGAGGATGTTTGCTCTCTCTGCGGAGAGCTTTCTGAGGTCCCCGGGTGTACCCAGAGATTTAATAGGAATTCAAAATGTCAAGTCACATTCCAGGAAGGAAGGAAGAGTCGTTTCTTCAAATAAGAAAGATAAATGTTTGGGCCCGCCGTCTCTGTTTACCCCATCTGAGGCACTGAATTTATATATTACAAGTCAGGAGAATTTTGCACAGTTTTTGTGTAGCAAGGTTTTGCTCTCCACTGAAAAATGTCAGTTTAAATATGGCAACTTTTAAGATGAGTCAAGTAATTCTTGCAACAGGAAAATTTTAAAAATTGAGTTGTCAGGTCAGGAGTGCACCTGGCTGTGTCAAGGTTGAACTCAATCACCCTTCACCATCACTCACCCCCTCAAACGCATTCCTAAGCCCGTAGCAAACACTCCCAGGTCACTGGAAAGAAACGAGAGAATACTAAAAAATGTTCGGACCTGCTTACACTTTTCCCTAAATTTTTGCCTTTCTATAGACCCTAGGCATGTGAGCATATACTGACTGGCATTTTTGAAATGGTCATTTTGGTATTTGAGTCCCAGTGTCAGGCCCTTTAAATACTACACTATGTATCTTCTGTTCTGGTGGAAGCATTGATGTGATCTAAGAGCTCTGGGTCCTATACTGCCATTCTTTTAGATGTTTTAAACTTCTTTTTTAAAAAAGGCTGGGCACGGTGGCTCAAGCCTATAATCTCAGCACTTTGGAAAGCCGAGGTGAGGGGATTGCCTGAGCCCACGGGTTTGAGACCAGCCTGGGCAACTTGGCAAGACCTCATCTCTACAATAAATAAAAAAATTAGCCTAGGGTGGAAACACATGCTTGTAGTTCTGGCTTCTTGGTAGGCTGAGGCAGAAGGATTGCCAGAGCCCAGCAGGCCAACACTAGAGTGGCCATGAGCGTGCCACTGCACTCCAGCCTGAGCAACGGAGTGAGATTCCAATTCAAAAAAAAAAGTCAAGAACCACCAGGACTCTGATCTCTCTAATTAATGCATAATAGTCAGAAGAATAGATTCTTCTCTCTTAAACACGTGTCTAGTAGAGGTTAAAATAGTTTAATACCCATGAGGATTGAATGACTTCAAAACTCACCCACATTTACCACATAGATCTTCCACCAAGACCCCACCTATAAATCAAACCATTTATATTTCAAATGTACATTTTAAAAATTTTATTTTAAAGATGTGGGGTACAATTCGGGATTAGGTATACAAGTGGTCATTGCACAGGCAAGGTTTCTTTTGAGAATCTCTGCACACTCCAGCTCCGTTCTGTTGATCCTGTCCTAAAGGAGCTTCACGCAGCAGGGCACAGGAAGTTAAACTCATATAATTATGAAATCCACCCTCAGTGGTGGCTATGCAATAGTTTGGGAGAAGAAACTAGAAGCACAGCATATCCATTGTGAAGCTCACTTCGCATGTGGTTCAGTTCTGCTGGCATCGGAAAAAGAGACTGCAATGAAACATTCTTAGGAAGGTGACATCAAATGAGGTTCACGAAGAAAATTTCCAGACTAAAAGCAGATTTTTTGCCAGAGTAACAGACTTGGAAATTCGGACTCTCTGAATGCCCGGGTTTGAACTTTGATCTTGACTTAGCCATGAGAAATGGGGGTAAGGGCTGTGTGGTGCTTTTTCTAGACCAATTCGGTGGTCTAGAAGGTCTGCAGCCAGACAAGGAGATGTCCCAGGTCACCCTATCTCTGACAAAGAGTTCTCCCCCTCCCTCCCTCCCTCCCTCACACACTGCATCCCATACTGCCTGTGTAGAGCGCCCTCATGTGTCTAGAGATGGCAAAGTTCATTTCTCAACAGACATGTGGGTGACAGCACCCCTGAAATGTGGAAGGGCACTTCTCTATACCTCACTTGCTTCTTAGTCCACACTGACAATTCAGACACCGGTGGGCTAGGACTCTGGATAGCCCCCAGGTCCTAAAAAATGAAGCAAAAAAGAAAGAGCCAGTCATTCATTCTCAAATTTCACAAGCAAACCGTAACAAGAAAAAAAAGCAAAGAAA
>CAUYQG010129717.1:0-12745 GCA_963574415.1 Tarsius wallacei
TGAAGTCTAGAATACATATTTCATTCTTTTGGCTATCTGGAACCCTAGTCTAAGTGCTGACTTCCCTCTCCTATGCACTAAGGAGGGGCTGTCAATCAGTCGGCAGCAATCCATTTCGTGGAATAGATCAGTTGAGAAAATGGGCATATACAACCTCAGAGGAAGCTTATTCAACTGTCTATAAAGAAATATTAGGCCCCTATATTTAAAGGGAGAAAAACAAGGATGGCCAAATTGTTGAAGAGAACTAAGACATTAAATGTAAGATCAAGATGAAGCAAATAGGCTGATTTCAGATATCGAAGAGAGAATTCCAGTGGTTCGAAGAGAAGTCAGAAATATTCCAGATAATTCTTTTCAGATATTTGAGAGAATAATGCTTCTGGTTTGTTTTTTTTTTTGAGTTGGAGTCTCACTCTGTCGCCCGGGCTGGAGTGCAGTGGCACGCTTACGGCCACTGCAGCCTCAACCTGCGAGGTTCAGGTGATTTTTCTGCCTCAGTCTTCCTGGTAGCCAGAACTACAGGCGCATGCTACCATGTCAGGCTTATTATTATTATTTTTTTTGATTTATTGTAGAGATGAGGTCTCGCCAAATTGCCCAGGCTGGTCTCGAATCCCTGAACTCAGGCAATCTCTCACCTTGGCCTCCCAAAGTGCTGGGATTATAGGCTTGAGCCACCGTGCCAGGTCGGATTACGCTTCCGTAAAATGAAAATAATGCCAATAAAAAGGCGGAATCAGAAAACAAAAGCAGTATGTCTTAGAAATTATACAGCCTTAGAGGAAGCTTATTCAACTGTCTCTATAAGGGATATTTGGCCCTTATATTTAAGTTGGAAAAATTAGTTATTTTTTTCACAAATTAATTGTTTCTTAAAAATTAATGTATGAGTTGAGAATGGAAATAACTGACAAAATAGAGTACTTCAGAAGATACTGAAGAACTGCCTCAGACTGTAGAGCAGAAAGAAAAAATAGGTTAAAAATATAAGATCAAAGGTATGCAGATGAATCTAGAAGTCCTATCATGTGTTATCTGCTAGGAGTATCAGATGGAGAGAATGGAGGTTAAGGAAAGAGAGAACAAGTTCATATGTATAAGCAAAGAGATGTAAGTGAATTAAATTATACAGTGAAAGAGAAGGAGCAACTAAAAGTCAGCTAGACTATGAAAGAAATGCTTTACATGTTTGAGAACTTTTGTAAATAATTGAGGTTCTTTTTTCTTAAGACAAATGCAAACACAAGGGAAAACAAGTGTGAAAATACAGGAAAAAAGTGATGTTCAAAGTATTTAATGTGGTTAAAGATATTTCATGTTGATCAAATATGAAATGTAACACAAAATAAGAGTCACAAATCTTTATTGAGTTACCTACATGGATTTAAAATGTATACATGTATACCTTGACGATATTGTGTGTTCAGTTTCAGACACCACAACAAAGCAAATATTGCAATAAAGCCAGTCACACAAATTTTTGGTTTTCAGTGCCTATAAAAGTTATGTTTATACTATTCTGTAGTCTAGTAAGTGTATAATAACTTTATGTCAAAAATGTACATACCTTAGTTAAAAGTACTGTCAAAAATATCATTAAAAAAACATAACTATCACCTGAGACTTCAGCAAGTCATAATCTTTTTGCTGGTGGTGGGTCTTGCCTTGATGTAAATGGCTGCAGACTGATCAGGGTGGTGATTTCTAAAGACTGGGGTGGCTGTGGCAGTTTCTTAAAATAAGACAACAGTGAATTTTGCCACATTCATCAATTCCTTTTTTCATGAAATATTTCTCTTTAGCATGTGATGCTGTTTGATAGCATTTTACCCACAACAGTACTTCTTTCAAAATTGGAATCAATCTTTTCAAACCCTGCCACTGCTTTACCAACTAAATTGATGTAATATTCTAAATCCTTTGTTGTAATTCCAGCAATGTTCACAGAACCATTACCACTAGTAGATTCCATCTCAAGAAACCACTTTCTTTGCTTATTCACAAGTAAGAACTCTTTATCCATTCATGTTTGATCATGAAATTGCAGCAATTCAGTCTCATCTTCAGGCTCCACTTTTTAATTCTAATTCTCTTCCTAGTTCCATTACATTTGTAGTTTCTTCCTTTAGTGAAGTCTTTAACCTCTCAAAGTCATCCATGGGGGTTCGACTCAATTTCTTCCAAACTCCTGTTTATGTTGACATTTTGATCTTTATTCCTGAATCACAAAAATTCTTAATGATATCCAGAATAGTGAATCTCTTCTAGAAGGTTTTAATTTACTTTGCCTAGATTCATCAGAAAAATCACTATCTGTGGGAGCATAACTTCATGAAATGTACTTGAATAATAAGACTTGGAAGTCAAAATTACTCCTTGATCTATGGGCTTCAGAATGGATGTTGTGTTAGTGACAAGATAACAACATTCATCTCTTTATACATCTCCATCAGAGCTCTTGGGTGACTAGGTCCATTGTCACTGAGCAGTAATATTTTGAAAGGAATCTTTTTCTGTGCTATAGGTCTCAGCAGTGGGCTTAAAGTGTTCAGTAAACCATACTTTAAACAGATGAGTGGTCATCCAGTCTTTGTTGTTCCATTTATATAGACAGGGAGAACGAATTTAGCATAATTCTTAAAGACCCTAGGATTTTCAGAGTGATAAATGAGCATTGGCTTCAACTTCAAGTGACCAGTTGCATGGGTCCCTACTAAGAAAATCAGGCTGATCTTTGAAGCTTTGAAGCGAGGCATTGACTTCTCCGCCCTAGCTATGAAAGTCCTAAATGGCATCTTCTTCCAATATATGGTGTATTGTCTTTATTGGAAATCTGTTGTTTGGTGTAGCCACTTTCATCAACGATCTTAGCTGGGTCTTCTGGATAACTTATTGCAGTCTCTACAGCAGCACTTGTACTTTAATGTTAGAAAGACAGATTCTTTTCTTGAACCTCATAAGCCAACCTCTGCTAGCTTCCAACTTTTCCTCTGCAGCTTCCTCACCTATCTCAGCCTTCAAAGAATTGAAGAGAGTTAGGGCCTTGTTCTGGATTAGGCTTTAGTTTTAGGGAATTTTGTGGCTGGTTTGATCTCGTATCCAGACCACTCCAACTTTGTATCAGCAATAGGGCTGTCTCACTTTCCCACCCTTATTATGTTCACTGGAGCAACACAAAAACACATGTACAATTTCATTGAGAATTTTCTATTTTGAGAAAGTGTTCACATAATACACAACAATGTCGATTGTAGCCTAGTTTGAAATAGATAAATATTGGAGAAAAATAATGCTAATCAATAAAAGAATAAAAAGTTAATAATGGCTAGTCGGCCTTGCAAATCTTGTCACATCCACACTGTGAAGTATTTTTCAGTGGTTTTAAAAAAACTGATATAAACCTGTAGTCTTCTGTTTGCATATATATGGGCATACAAACTCACATGTATCCGTTCTTCTATTCTTAGAAAGATAGCAAATGATGCCACAAACATTAAAACATTATTCTTAAAAAACAAAGATTTGAAAAACATCTGTAGAGTATAATTTAATTTTTATAAAGGCAACCCGAAATATTTGCGTCCATACAAATATGCACCTAAACACGAAGCGGGTATCCTGGAATAACTTGCATCAAAATGGGAATAGGATTTGCCTCTACAGAGGTTAATGCAGTTAGAGTGGGAAGTGGTGAATTAGGATTTTTATTTTTCATTGGTATGTTTCCATATGAATTATTTGAGATCACATCAGAATGTTCTTATGAGAATATTTGCTCGAAACCCCTGGAATTATGGTCATCTCTTAAACTGTCAAAAATTAAGATTCTAATTGTTAATCAATACAGCCAGTATGATTATGACTTAAATGGGAAGATCGAAAATCTCTGTGGAGCTCATTGAATGGATGTGTCTGTGGGCACACAGTCGATGTTTAGAGAAACCCACTGCAGGTAAATGAGGAAATCAGCAGGAGTGTGTGTGACTGAAGTCTGGGGAGCTGTGCATGGAGATTTTGGAAATAGAATTTCATTGAGCATTAATTAGATAAACTGCATCAAAAACCAAATCTCTAAAGTGAGTGTAAATATATTCTGATGAGAGATGCAGATGACTAGTCCGTATCCTCTGAATATAGCAGAGCTTAGCTTTTTAATGTTGCAAAAATGGCATTAAGATATAAAACCCCTTAATGATACAAAAATAAAGGTAATAAAAAGTTCAGTGAAATAATTGGTTGAGGTGAACTTTTGTAACAGCTCCAGCGGGTCCACTGTTGTACTTTCTTAGCAGTTAACCTTAAGTCACCATTTGGGACAAGTTACACTTCATGTTAGTGAACAAATCAATCTTAAATGATTATCCCAATATGCCCTGGCTTCCTATTAGGATAAGGGATGACCCGGTATTTGAATCCATTACTCTCTTTTTGCAATAACTTTTCAGGCCATGAATATAACATGAAGAAAAGGAGTCGATGCTGAAAAACAAAAACTGTGTATTCAGCACTGGGCTAGGCCACCAGACCTGGTGTAAATGGAGAGATTTAGTGTGTGCTTCGAAGTCCCAGTTTTAGTAAGAAGTCCTCTGGAATAAAAAGGCGAGGCTGCCTCCTTCCACTTCTATATTTTAGTGTGAGTGTACACCAACTTTTGAAATCTGAGTACTAAATCTGGCCTGCTATTTTTGTAAGTGTTTTCTATGTTATCTAGATTAATGGAGGTTTTTTTTTTTGGTTTGTTTGTTTGTTTGTTTTTTTACAGCAGTTTACCTGATAATAGCCCTTGGAATACTGGACAACAACTTAATGACCCTAAACACATTGGTTGTGAGATCCTGAATAAATTTGAGAATGAGTTATGGTGGAAATTTCTTTTTAAAATTAATTTTATGTTAGCTAAACAGAAGATCTCAGCAATTGAAAGAAAACTTTTTTCTCAAACCAATTCTGAAGCCATTGGAGGTGGTGGTGTAAATTTGACCATGAACTATAACATAAAGTGTAGACCCTAGGCTCAGTGGCACTACGCCACCTGGGAACTTGTTAAAAGTACAATTAGTTGGGCCCACTTCAGACCCAGTGAGCTGGACACTTTGCAGGTGGGATGCAACAATCTGTTGTCTCAGCAGTTTTCTGGTGATTGTCCCATGTGCTGAAGTCTGAGAGTCACAGCGCTGGTATGTGAGACCATGGCACACATGTTGAAGGGTTGATTGTTCTCAGCTAGAATCTGTTAGGCACTGTTTAGACCAGCACTGTCCCACAGAAATATAATGCAAGCCACATGTGTAATTTAAATTTTTCTGGTACACCCATTTTAAAAAGTAAAAAAGCAAACAAAAATAAAATTGAAATTAATTTTGGTAACATATTTAACTTAATATGCTATACTCGAAATATCATTTCAATGTGTAATCAACATAAAATGTTAATGCATATTTTACATTCCTTTTTTGATAGCATATCTTTGAAATCCAGTGCATTTTACACTTACAGTTCATTTCAATTTAAACCAGCCACCTGTCAGGTGCTCAAGATTGACTTGGAGTTAGTGGTCATTGTATTGGGTCCCACAGATTAAGACCTACGGGAAGTCTTAGGCTTTGTTTGAGAGAAACCTCAGATACATACCTTATTTTACACCACCTGTACTGAACTGAATGAAGAGCTATTTATCTAATTAGTTGAGGCCCAGGTCCTCAGTTATCTCTCCAGCAGCTGACCGACAGCAGACAGAGCCTCAGAAGCTCATGGTGTAACAAGGTCTGTGGACCCATTCCCACATGTGCTGCCTCCTGTTTTGTGGAATGAGAGTATGTTAGGTCTATTGGCAAAAAGTAGTAGATGACAATTATTCCACCCTAGTGGAAAATCCAGGGAAGCTCTTCTCAGGCTTGGGAATGATAGGGAATAAATAGTGTTTCCTTTCAGGCAAAGGGATGAGGACGCATTAGGGAGCATCAGGAATTTGTAACAGAGGCTAGGAACTGAGGCCAGCACATCTCTACTGCATGCTTGTTGGACCACAGTTCTCTTGTATAATGCCGGAATAGTCGTTGCTTCACAGAGTTGTTGAAATGAAGTTTATCTGTTAAACCCTTTGTAAAACCTACAGGACATTGATGACTATCTGGAACCTCTATAAGTGTAGCTTTTGTACAAATTCACTTCAGGCCTTATTACTTATACTTCAGCTTTTGATGTACTGGTTTGAGCCCTTAGATATGGTTACCTTGGCAAGGGGCATCCAGTGACCCCTCTGTCCTCTTAGGTAGTCTAAGCAATGTTGCCCTGAGGCATGGGTGTTATAAAAATATTCAGTTCTCAGAGAGAGCATTATATATTAAGATCCCTTCTGCTAAGTACTAAAAAGAGTACTGTCCGACTCTGTCTGTCTTTTTATTTGTCTGCCCCTCTGTCTGATCTTTATTCATGTGGTTTGTCTTGCACTTCTTTGGGTGAAAATAGTGAATTTTGAGATTTTTTTTTTCAGCTATTCTATTTCTCCTTTCCCTTCCTGGACTATTCACTATTAGTTTCATTTGTAGATTTGAATTAAGACTTTTCCCTATCCTTTAAAAATCCTATGTTTGTTTCATCAATGACTACAGTTAATTATACTAATTAGCAACATTTTTCCTGCTTAGCCTTATTTACTTTTGGTTTCTATTAGGAATAGACCACCCGCATTCATGATATTTTCATTTCTCCAGATTGTGTAATTGGACTAATTCATCACTGCAAATAAGGCTCTCCAGGACTCTTTTCACTCAGGGTTATTCATATTCTCTTTCTCTGTCCACCCTCCACCTCACCGGTTTTGTATCTTCCTCCGTTGATCTCCATATATTAAAGTTTTGTAATAAAGAAGCCCAAACAACTCTGCTTTGAAAAAAAAAATCCCTCACGTCTTCCTCTCTCTTTGTCTTTCATCTCTCAACTGAGTGTGTGTTTCAAAGGTTCATGATTCTTGGAGTGGAAGAGTTTTATCAGTATTTGCCTTGACATTGGTTTATGTTTGTTAATTTTTACTTGAGGCATGATTATCCCATTTAACTTCTAGGTTTTTCAATTTCTTAAATATATTCAATTATATCCTTGATGGCCATCTCTGCTTTATTTGTTCAGTCTTCATATTCATGAGCTGCTATTATATACATATTTGATATTTGTTCTCTCTCCTTTAGTTTCCATACAATTGGTGTTCCCTTCTTTCTATTCCTGGCTTTACAAATAGTATATGAGAAAAATACAGAGGTGTTAAACAAAGAGGGAGATAAAAGAGCACAATAGTCCCACTGTCCTAAAACTGTCACTGTTAATATTTTGAAATATTTTCTAATATTTTTAATAATCTTATCATGCCATTTACATAGTATCTTATTATATAGATATTTTAATACTTTTTTCTAACCATCACATTATAATCATGTTCCCAAGATCTTAAACGTTTATCACATTAGAGTTTAAGCAGTACATCATCATAGAGACATTCTCCTAATTTTGGAATTGAGATCTTGTCCAGTTTTTATATCGCAAATGTCTGCATTTAAGAATATTTTCTTGCTATAGTGTCCAAGAAGATATAAATAAATATCGGTTATTTAAACTATGAATTTCCCATTCTTAATTTATATTTATGTAGTGAAATAATTTTTGTGGATTTACATGAGCGGAATATTTTCCACTTTTGTTTGAGTATTTGATAATTTTCTTGTTTCATGTATAAAAGATCACTTGGTTGTTTAGAAAATTCTTAGATCACATCTGTTGCCTATTAAAAGTCTTAGAGTGTGCTTTTATTTAGAAGTGAAGAAAAGTCTGATTTTTCTTCCTTTATAGGTATCTCTTTTTTTGGTTAGTGACTGGATACTTTTGTTTTATTATTATTATTATTATTATTTGAGTTGGAGTCTCACCCCATCGCCCAGACTGGAGTGCAGTGGCTGCTCCCGGCCACTGCAGCCTTGACCCGCTGGGCTCCGGCGATCCTTCCGCTCTGGCTTCCAAGTAGCTGGAACTACAGGCGTGCGATACCATGCCTGGCTATTTATTTATTTATTTATTTATTTATTTATTTATTTATTTTAGAGATGAGGTTTCGCCAAGTTGCCCAGGCGGGTCTCAAACCCCTGGGCTCAGGCAATCCACTCACTTTGGCCTCCCAAAGTGCTGGGACTACAGGCTGAGCCACCGAGTCCAGCTGTGACTGGATATTTTTAGAATTTTTTTTCTATATCCTTGAAATTAAAAAAATTTCCAGGGAGTAATTGCCTGGGATAAAATTTTAAATTATTTTTCTTGGAACTTGGGGATTTTTAAAAAACATTTGCATAGTCGGATCACTTTCCAGGAAACTAAAGTTTCCTAAAATGTTCAGAGTTGGTGGGGTTTGCATCTGGTGTCTTCAAAGGCATCTTTGAAGTAACTCCATCCTTCAGTTACTCAGGATGAAATCTTGGAGTTATCCACGACTCTTCTCTTTCACACTCACCCATTGCTAATACTTCAGTAACACCTGTTTCTTCATTTCATTAATGTGTCCAGAATCCAACCTGCTTATCCCATCCTAGCTGAACCCTGTTTTAGGTGATTACCACCTCTGTCTGGATTCTTACAATCATTGGTCTCCTGTTTCAACTCTTCACTTATGATCTATTTTCAGCACGGTAGCCAAAGTGATCCTATTAAAACCTAAGTCAATTTTTGTTATTACTCTGCTCAAAATCTTATAATAGTTCTTTATTTCACTTGGAAAAATACTCAAGGTCCTAACTTGCCACCCAAGTTGGCTCTTTTTTTATGTAGTATTTTTCTTTTTTAATTTTTTTTAAAATTTTAAAGATGTGGGGTACAATTCAGGGTTAGGTATACATTGATTTGCAGATACCCTTGTTGAAGAGGTGTGCCCCTCCATCCCCTAGCAGTTTCCCACTACTGCCAATCCCTTTCTTAAAGTGTTATGATAATTGTTCAAGGTTCACTGATGAGTGAGAACATATATTGACTCTTTTCTCTACTAGTCTGCCCATTGCTTACTTCCCTCCTGTTGCAGTGATTTTCTTTTTTATATTTGATTTAATTTTTTTACAGAGATATGGGATACAAGTGAGGATTAACTATACACTTAGGCTGCATGCAGGTAAGTTTGGGCTTTTAACTGGCCCTTACTCCCCTTGGTAGTGGGCCACATACCCTGTTGTGTTCATGTGTCCCCACTCTTCTTTTCCCCTCCTTCCTTTAGCAGTGGCTAGTGACTGCCAATTTTTTTCTTGTGATATTGTGACTAATGTTCAGGACCCATTTATGAGTGAGAACGTGAGATATTCAGTTCTTTGTTTCTGTGATACAGTACTTAGTATGATGGTCTCCAACTCTATTCAATTTGCTGAGAAGTCCATGATTTTGTTCTTCTTTATGACTGCATAATAATCCATCATGTATCTGTACCACATTTTCTTTATCCAGTTCACTTTCAATGAGCAGTAAGACTGGTTTCATGTTTTTGCTATTATGGATTGTTTTGCAAAAAGTGGGCAAAGAACATGAACAGACACTTCTCAAAAGATGACATACAAGCAGCCAACAGGCACGTGAAAAAATGCTTAGCCTCACTAATCTCAGAGAAATGCAAATCAAAGCTATAATGAGACGTCATCTAATCCTGGTAAGAATGGCTATCATAAATAAGTCAAAAAACTACAGGTGCTGGCATGGGTGCAAGGAAAGGGAATGCCTTTACACTGCTGGTAGGAGTGCAAGGTGGTTCTATCTCTATGGAAAGCAGTGGGGTGATTCCTAAAAGAACTAGAAATCAACCTTTCATACGATCCAGAAATCCCTCTCCTGGGAGGGACAAAAATCTCTCTACCAAAAAGACACCTGCACATGAATGTTTATGCAGTGATTTTCAAACACACTCCTGCCTTTGACTGGCTGTTTCTTCTAACAAGAATTTTCTTCTTCCAGATACTGTTTCCTCACTTTCTTCAAAACCTTGCTAAAATGTCAACAAAACTTTCAACAAAGCTTTCTATGACTACCAGATTGAAAATTGCAACTCCCTGGACTTGAGCTCCCTTTCCTGTTTTATTTTTTTATAGGAGCTTTTCACTCCAAACATACTATACTTATTTATTTTGTTTGCTGTGTATCTTTCCATTATAATGTAAGCTCGAGGAGAACAGGGATTTTTGTCCATGTTGTTAATCAGATACATATTTTGCACCCTAAATTGTACCTAGCACCTGTTGAGTGCTCAACAGATTTAAGTTAGATGAATGCATGAAGTTGGGTGAGACTATACCTTAGGTTATAAGCCAAATATATGTTAGAACAAAAACTTGTATATTGCATGTTATTAAATAATTAAAATCTGATAGTCCTTTTTTTCCTCTTCCCCTTCCTTCCTCTTCTTCCTTCAAAGGAGATAGTTCTTTCCTTTTTTAGCATTAGGTGAATTGTTCTCTACCTTGTTGTGTGTGTGTACATGCACGTGTACAACTTGGATATTTATTAACAATATTTTGGTGTTTCATGGTGGGTTTATGGGCAGACTCTCTGAAGCTCCATTTCTGACCATAGGCCTTAGATTTAGTGCTATGGAGAGATAATTTGCTGGTGATATTCTTGATGAACCATGCAAAGGTCATACGCTCACAGAGGTGAAGAGTGAATGAGACTAGAGGTCCAATCTTCCTTTTGCTCTTGAACATTTGGCGTATATCATCTTTCCACATGCAGAAAAAGATTTATTGACACAGTAACTCATAATCTGATCTCAAGAGTATCATCTTGGAGAAATGTATTAATAACTGTACTTCCTGTTCTTTCAGTCTACAACCATGATTCTTCAAAGCTAAGGCATCAACTGCAGTTTGGATAGTTGAGGCCACTTTCTGTTTCTTCCAAAACTGATGGATCCTGGCAAAGTCATATCCTTGACACCTGACTATGGGTTGATAAAACTCAAGCCTGTCTGATAGGGGAGAATAAAGCTTCCTACTAAAATCTGCAACATGCATATTTATTCTCACTCTTTTTTCTTTACAAGAAATACAACTATTTTGTGGACATCATGGAGAGAAAGTGTTCTCTGTGGGCAATCACTACATCTTCTATCCTCTGAGGAGTCTAGGTTAATATTCCTAATTCATCAGCTAGGGTAAGTTTCTATGTGCTTGGAAAAAAGGGTTGATGAATTTATATAGTCATCCTAATTACGGACTGTATGCATGTATATATGTACATTTGTGTTTTTTTTTTTTTAACTTGGGCTCTCCTGAAAGCAGAGTCAAAGGATAAGGGCTTGCATGCATGCTCTTTCTTTACTAGGAAATGCAATCCCAGGTAGCAGGAGTGAGGAACAGGAAGAAATGCAAGACAGGAGGAAGAGGCCAAAGAAGGAAGTACTACTGAATTGACCACTCCTGCGTGTACCCTTCTGCTTGATCTTTGGTGCCATCCTCCTCTATCACTTGTGTCTTGGGATGCTACAACCAACTGAGTGTAGAAATGAGAATAACAGATTTGCAGGCTCCTGTTTCCCATTCAAAGGTTGGCCTCTACAGCACACCGGCTCCCGTGTGCTCCTAGACACACTCTGGCTTGGGATTGGAAGTTGCACCCTGCAAGCAACTGGTCTAAATCCAGACAGATCTGATCTGAGCAAAAGACAGATAAATGAGAGGGAACCTGAAACAGAGAATTAGCATCCCATGGTTCCCACCCCTTTTGCCAGATATGCTTGGCCCCTTACTATATCCAGTTCTTATGCTATAAATTGGGACTCAAATGTTATGACAACAGAATGCTTTTGGTTCAGCAATGAGGGACGGGTACAAATGGAATCTTCCCTAGAGTCTCTATGTCAAAGACAGTTTCAGAAGCCAGTGAAAGCAAGATGAGTAGTGAAACAAAGATTGTGGTTAATAGTTATTATAACAGTCCCCAAATGTAGCCTCTTTCAGGTTAGATATTGTGAGAAGAAGGTGAGTACACAGGTAAATGTTCCATTGGCTCTGATACTATTATAGATTTCACTCCCTCCCAGCATATGACTTTTGGACTTTGATTAACTGGTGGTTCACCCAGATCTTTATCCCTGAGGAGTTTATGCCTTTGTTAAGCCAAGAGCGCTGAAAATCCTCAGTTTCTGCTATCTTTGGGCGGAGATACACCAAATGAAGATGCCAGTAAAGAACTCTTGTTGGTTGCACAAATACTCACCCTTGCCTCCAATATATAGCAGCAGTCCTGTCTCCATGTGGTGATCTGGCTTGATTACCTCGTCAGTAGAGTACATCCTCTCTTTGCCTGTGGGTCCACCTACATGATGGGCTCAAAGTGATCAGGTCATAGTTGGGGTTTTAGAGTCAACTGTACATTTACCTGTGTACTCCCTTTCTCAGAATTCCTAACCTGAAAGAGGCTACATTTGGGGAGTAGAAAGCACAGATTCTGCAAGTGGCTCACGGGGCGTGGTGGGAAACAGGGCTGATCTTGCTTCCACCTCTTGCTTGGTGGGCCTGTCTATTCTAGCTACTGGGAGCACAGAACATTGTCCTCTAAGGCGGCATATTATTTGAGCTCTTATCAGATCATTAGGTTCAAACGTAGAGTAGATTTTGGTTATGCCTCCATTGTTTTACCATAAAAATTGATCCCTTGGTCTGAGCCAATATGAATTGGGGCATAATGCTTAAGTTTAAGTGTTATGTAGTACTTAGATGATGGGGCTGAT
>CAUYQG010129718.1:0-11307 GCA_963574415.1 Tarsius wallacei
GCCTGTAGTTCCAGCTACTTGGAAGGCTGAGGCGGAAGGATCGCCGGAGCCCAGCAGGTCGAGGCTGCGGTGGCCGGGAGCAGTCACTGCACTCCAGTCTGGGCGACAGAGTGAGACTCCAACTCAAAAAAAAAAAAAAAAAACAACATCTTATACAGTTAGGTTTTGTAACATTTTATTTTCTCAATAAAATAAATGAAGTACATACATTCATACTACAGCTAATGGAATTTCAGCATATGATTACATGTAAGATTTTTTACTCCAACTTAACAACTAAAACATTTGATTTATATTTGAAAGTGAGTATTCACATACTGACCATAAATCCCAATGACATATTCTGCTCAAATTATTGACACAGCTAACATCAGTCATTCACTAAGCATAGCCTACACACCCTAGGATCATGGAGTACACACAGAGCACTCTAAGTGAACTCTGAAGTTGGCATTTGGCTGTTTAGCTTCCCACAGGTTCAGACAGCAGCACAGGAGCAGACGTGACATGATGTCTTAAGGACTTGCAGTGTGTTATCACTCTACTGAAACTGCTCTTGCCAAGTTATGTTTGCTCAGTCTAATGCATAATGTGTGATGCTATCAGTTATTCCCTCTTTCTTGAAACCACACTGTGTTAGCTTTTCTGTTCCCTGGCCTCTTGCTCTCAAGCTCTTTTGTAGTTCTCTGCTGTCGTTTAACTGTCAGTGTCCCTTAGAGTCATGTGGCGCCTCCACATATTCTCCTTAAATGGTCCCTTTCAACCATGTGTCTTTAGTGAAAGTGAATATGCTCATGTTGGATACTTTCTCCTGTACTCCACTGTCTATTGAACATCATGACTCAGATGTATCTGAAATTCAACAAGTTCCAAAGTTAACTTTCCTCCCAAGCTAGCTTTTTCTGCAAATTCATTCACTCAACCAGAAACTTGGGAGTTAACCATAGATTTATCTCTTCTTCTACTTCACCACATTTGTAGTTGACAGGTTAAGTCCTACCAGTTCTGCCTTTTAAAGTCTCTTCATTTCTATTGATCTCCTTGCTACTGCTATAGTGAAACTTTCACCTCTCTGGTTCACCATAGCTTCATCAGCTTCTTAGCCAATCTTCTTTCCTTCAGTCTCACTCCCCTCTAAGCCACTCTTCGTGTCATCACCAAAACTGCACATCTGGCCACACAGCCCCTCTGCCTATGGTCCTTCCATAGACGCCCAGTATGCTAGGATATGGCACAGGTTTTCCAAGGTCTCCATGCTCTCCTTCACCTTGGGACCTCCTGACACCTTCTGTTTTCTGGAATCTGCTATCCCTTCAAAATGTTTGTCTTCCTTTCCATTGGCCCACCTCTCCCTTGACTAACTCTTTCTTATTCAAGACCCAAACTTCACTTTGTAAGAGAAGCTTCCTCTGCCTTGTGCCCTTCATACCATTGGGTGCCCTGTTGTACTCCGATTGAACCCAGTAGCCCCTCTTGCCCTTTCAGAGCACTGCTATAGTATGTATTGACTTCTCTAATGATCTCCCTGCTAAACTCAGTTCCTTGATGGCAAAGACTAGCCCATACCATTTTGTCCTCAGGGCCCAGCACAGTCCAGAACACAGTAATTACTCATGTTTATTAAATTCATTTATTTATTCATAGCCATCATCATAGCCTTAATCATTCTCATTAGATAAAAACATTGAGTCTGAATCCAGTGTTTGCTATTATAGTAGATACTGCAGGGAGCATTTTTGTGCTTGATGCTTAGTTTTTCTGAATTGAAAATTTAGTCATTCAGTGTTCTGTTGCATAGTAAATTTCATATGTGACTATATGTGTGCTTGTGTATATATCTCAGATTTTGATTGTATCCTTTTGGTGCCTATCCTTGACTTTTATCACATTCCTTTAAAACATTTCCTTTTGATGCTCAAGTGTATATTCCTGCTCCTAAAAACAAACAAACCAAAAAAATTATTAATTAGAAGAATATAAGTTGCATAGGACAATAAATGTGTAGTCTTAGTAGTTAATACAGTAATACATCTGAGCTAAGTCACAGTATTAAAATTAATTTAGTGTTTCTATGATATCTCTGCTTTTATACACGTTTGAAGAACACAAAAATGTAGCTGTTGAAAGACACAAAATATGTAGCTGTTGAAGGGTATTTACATAAAAATTTGAGTGAACTTTCACAATGTGGCCACAGGAGGGCAGTAGAAATGCAAGTTCAGGTTTTCATTCAGATTTTCTTCATATATCAGGTAAGTAATTTGTAGACACTTAACAGGGCTGAAAATTGTCTGCTTACTAAAATAGTTTTGAACTCTTCCCTTAGCAATTTTATCTAGTTTTGTTTGTTTTGTTTTTAAGGAAATAGGATTAAAATTAAGGAAAATCTTAAGCAAGTTAGGCATTAAACATGCTAGTTTAACAATTATGTACTTGGTAGCTAATTTCTCTTAAATTGCTTTGGAGAAAGATGTGAGGGGAAAAAAATGACTTTTCATGGTATGTCTAAATGTTTTGTTTTAAAGGGCTCTCTAAATACGTACAGATTCTGCGATAATGTGTGGACTTTTGTATTGAATGATGTTGAATTCAGAGAGGTGACAGAACTTATTAAAGTGGATAAAGTGAAAATTGTAGCCTGTGATGGTAAAAGTAAGTGTTTGCCTAATTACTGTGAAAGCAAAGCTACTTGAAATCTTGTTTTTATGAGCCTTTAGAAAATCTTCATCTGTATGGAAAGCCTAAGGGGAACATGGCCAAAGGATATACTCCCAGATAGAGACCTGGCACCTGTCTTAGCTAGATCTGAATTATAGATCTCAAGCAGTCCTCTTACTGACTTTAGGTTTATGTATTTCTGTTAACACATAGACTACTCAGATTGAATTTGTGTGAGGAAGAAAATACGCAAGTTAATGAGCTTTTCTTCCCTGTTTCAGTTGCAAATTTTAAGTGTTTATCAGGCTTTTCTCAGACACCTTTTTCTTTAAAGAAGTATTATTTGATTTTGACAATTTATCCTTTGAGTTCTGTGTTGCTGGATACCTATACCTTTTCTGTTTTAAAAGTTACTTTTAAAAAGATTTTTATTCCCTGTAAGCCCCCTTGTAGTCATAATGGTAAGTATCCATTTATCTAATCTGTTACTTCTGTGTAGGTGAGTTTTCCACACCAAACCTAGGAATTCATTCAGGCCCTTAAATATTTCAACATCTCTGCCTCTGCATCTCCATCCTGTTTCATGATTAGTATTTCCTCATTACTAATTGTATTTTAAGTGTATTCTCACCTTTACTTTACAATCTGAACTGTGTTTAGAGCAACTGTTCCTGAAATTAAATAGAAAAGATGGCCACTGTCATCTCCAAGAATGGGAGTTGTGAAAAGCAAGAGAAAGAGAAATGTAGAAAATAGTACCCTCCATTTCTCTGGTTATAGGTTGGGTTTCTTTGTTTTATATATTTTGGATTTCCAAAGAAATAATATAATCACTGAAAAAATATCAAGAATGCAAAAAAGCACATGGGAAAAAAACATTATTTGTAATACCACCTGGTGATGGTATCACCACTTTTCACTCTTAATATTTTATTATATGTAACCTAGTCTTTACTTATGTATATATTTTACAGTAATGTATGTATGCATGTAGACATTTGTAATATGTTATTTTTCACGTGTTAACTGTTCTCTTAAGTCTGATTTTTAATGGCTGCATAAAATTATACCTTTAGCCTTTTTTTAAGAAGTAGTCTCGGGCTGGGCGCGGTGGCACAAGCCTGTAATCCCAGCACTTTGGAGGCTAAGACAAGAGGATTGCCTAAGCTCAGCCTGAGCAACTTGATGAAACTTCATTTCTACAATAAATCAAAAAATAAGCTGGGTGTGGTAGCGCGCACCTGTAGTTCCAGCTACTTGGAAGGCTGAGGCAGAAGGATCACCTGAGCCCAGCAGGTTGAGACTGCAGTCGCCATGAACATGCCACTGCACTCAAGCCTAAGTGAGAGAGTGAGACTCTAACTCAAAAAAAAAAAAAGAAAGAAAGAAAAGAAATAGTTTCTTCCAGATGTCAGAAAGTCTCTGAACCTAGCAATGTTATAATGACTTGTACCATTTAGAGGGTTCACTATGAATAACCAGTCTAAGAACTTGAGGCATAGTTGACTTATAGTCAACTGATACGTCTTTTTTGTCGTTACAGCAAGGAACAATGCTATTTTATTTTTTATTCCTTTAATTCCTGTGAAGATGATGCTATTTATTGGAACACAAAATAATAAAATTTCTGTATTTGAGATCTTTTATAATTTTTTTCGTATTTTTTCTTGTCACTTAAGTTAATAGTGTCTTCATAACCCTTAGATTTTTATTAGACTGTAGAATTTGGGCCTTAATTTATAATTAAGTGAGTTAATGATATACATCAGTACTGTTTAGTGGAACTTTCTATCATGAAGAAAATGTTCTATGTTTGCATTTTCCATGAGCCATGCATGGCTATTGAGTACCTGAAATGTGGGTGGGGCAGCTGAAGATTTAATGTTTTCATTTTATTAGTTAATTTGAATGAATTTAAATTTAGGCAGCCATATTTGGCTAACCAGTGGTTACCATGTTGGATAACAGAGATGTAGATTAGTAAATTGCCAATCATTCATTTGAACCTTAACTAAGTGAGACTCAACTCAAAAAAAAAAAAAACAAAAAAAAAAGACCAAAAAAAAGAAAAGAAAGCATCTGAAAAAACTTCATATCATCAGAAAGTCCATGTAAAGGTATGCATTTTACCTATAGACACTCCTGTCTGGCAGTCCATAGAATGTGCTACTTTTATTAATACTTAAAGATACAAGATGATTTGTTTTCCAAACTTCAGCGGGTAAGAAGTAGCAAATCAGCCTTGATTGCATTAGTTTCTGAGGAGCTTCCCCCACTGAATAGTACAATATAATAATTAATCTTCAACAAAAATATTGTTAAGGCCTTAAAAAAAACTTAGATTGTGTCCCACTGACTCTATAACTGCCGAAAAGAATGCAATCTTAGAACATTTTCTTTACAAAATTAAAATGTAGATGATTAGACACTTACAGATAGAGGTATGTTTAAGTAATTAAACTCCTGGGTGATGCCAGATAAGTGAGGTGCTACTGTAAAGTCCATTTTATTCTAAAAGCGTTCTGAAATAAAGTTGAGTGCCTAATATAGGCACATAGAAAAAGTGGTAGCAGCTAGGATCTACCTGTGATGGTGAAAGGAAGTGTCTACTTAACTAATCTGTTTCTCACCAGGAACTATTTTGACAAATTACCCTCTGATTATATGTTATGGCCCTTTGTGATTTAAAATGGGGACAGTAGAAGACTTGAAAAGAACCAGGGAGGGCAAGGGCAGGTGAAGGCTCCAGACTTCACCTGCAGGCAGCCTACTTGTGTAGTTAACCCTTACTTGTACCCACATCTCTATAATAAAATAAAATGTTAAAATGTGGTTATATAACATGTGAACCAAACATAGCTCAACTTGGTTTTTAATCTAGCATAAATACAGAAAACTCTAGCATCATCTTTTTATCTACCTTAAAAGGAAAATTATTGAAGTTCTCAAGGTATTTTCATAGTCAGCTTTCCTCTTCAGTTTTGCCTTCTGTTCTTTTCCACTCCTCGAATCACCATTACCATTAGCCCTGTTTTATTTTTTTAAACATATTCTTAAAATACTTAAATTTAAAATTAAGTTGCTCCTTGGATTTACCCTTTCTCTCCTCTGTTTCCTAGATACTGGCTCCAATACTACAGAATGAATAGAAAACGGTGGCTTTTGTATGCCATCTTCTGTTATTATTCATCACTTTTTGAAGAGAAGCATAGAAGAGACTTTTTTGAATTTATTCTAGCATTGCAGAAATGACTACACTGCTATACCAGAGAATTCCCATAGAAAGAAGCTGATAACTCTGTAGCCTCTTGCATTACTTTTATTATACAGCATGAAAAAACATAACTTTTTTTAATGACAGATCAAAAGTTGTTGCCTTCCTAAGAACATTCTTTAATAAACTCATTTTAAAACTCGGTGTGAGTTGTAACTGGTGAAGCTATTAAGCCAGCAGTATGAAGAGATTAGGTACGTGCCATTTTCTAATTTCCTTTGCAAGGAACATGGTGCTCTTTCAAAATTTCAATAAAATCATGTTAAAGTTTTTGTAGAGACAGGGTTTCACTATGTTGCCCAGGCTGGTCTCAAACGGCTGTCCTCAAGCATTCCTCCCACTTCAGTCTCCCAAAGTGCTGGGATCACAGCCTCAAGCCCTGTTAGTTTGTCAGTTGTAACTTTACGTAATGAAAACACCCACAGGAGCAAAAACACATTCTGGGTGGAACTTTACTAAGAAAATGACTTAAGTACAAAACCAAGGGTAATCATTGGTTTGCAAAACACAAGTGCAATTTGATTAGGACAAGTTATACAATCATAGCAAAAACAAAACCAAAAAATCTAAACGTAAAATTGTTCCTGCATGACAGATAAATTATGTCTTGAATTAGCCATATTGATCCAAGTTTCATACATTTTTAAGTCACATCTTACTAGTTTAATTAGGCTTTCAATAAAAAGTCCTGTCTGACATTTGATTCCGTATCTTTGGGTCCTTAAAGGAAAAAAAGTTCCCCTTGTTTGTCAATCTAGGAATATATCATTAAGAATGTGGTGTTTAGGCTGGGCGTGGTGGCTTATGCCTATAATCCCAGCAGTTTGGGAGGCCGAGGTGAGAGGATTGCCTGAGCTCACGGATTTGAGACCAGCCTGGGTAACTTGGTGAGACCGCATCTCTACAATAAAATAAAAAATTAGCTGGGCATGGTGGTGCATGGCTGTAGTTCCAGCTACTTGGAAGGCTGAGGCAGGATTGCCTGAGACCAGAAGGTCGAGGTTGGCCATGAGCATGCCAGTGCACTCCAACCTGGGTGACAAAGTGAGACTCTGACTCCAAAAAAAAAAAAAAAGGAATGGTGTTTCAAGGCTGTCAGAATGTCAGACACCAGGCAGCTGAATAACGGACTTAGCAGCTGACTAGAGATGAATCAAGACCAACGATTTTGGATAAAGACCTAGCCCACATCATTTTGTAAGAGTAGGCTTCCTGACCAGGCTCGGTGGCTCAGTCTGTGTATCCCAGCACGTTGGGAAGCCGAGGTGATTGGGTTCAAGACCACCCCAGGCAACTTGATGAGACCTCGGCTCTACAATGAACCAGGAAAATTAGCTGGGTGTGGTAGCGCATGCCTTTAGTTCTGGCTACTTGGAAGACTGAGGTAGAAGGATCGCCAGAGCCCAGCAGGTTGACGCTGGGGTGGCCGTGCGTGTGCCACTGCACTCCAGTCTGGGTGACAGACTCAACTTAAAAAAAAAAAGCCTTCCTGACAGCCCTATCCTGGGTCCCAGACTGGTAATTAGTGTGGAATACCTAGGACTTTTACATTTCATCCGTGGAAACCAGTTTTTATATTTGCGTTAGCCACCATACATACACACCTCTGCTGCTGCCTGGGGGTGGGGTGGGCTGCAGAAGTCAAAGTGTCACTTTCTCCTGTCCTAATTCCTTGCGTTAGTGTCACATGACCGACACTGGAACCACCTGCTATTTTGACACTCAAATAGCAGAAAAAGAGTCCTTGGGTTTAAGGCCAGTCTGGTGGTTGACTTGTTTATTGTGATCTACCTACCTTTGGCCAATTGAGGAAAAAGTAAATATTTTATTTCTTGTCAGATAATCAGTGTTATAACATGCTGCTGTGTTTTCGGTTTTGTCCATCACAAGTTGCTACTAATGGTAAAATTGTGAAATTTTAAAATATGTACTTATATTTGAAATTATATATACATATATGTAGTGTGGTTTCATATATATACGAATCAACTGAAGAGGCAATTATTTGTGCATAGTTATAAAATTTGGATTGAAATGGAAAGTGGGTGATTTTGTACAGTGAGAGCAGATTACAGGAGGCCTTGAAAGCTGGGCAGGAAAATTTTCATGGGGAATTTAATGGTCTTTGAGGATGGGAGACACATGAAACAAAGCTGAAATATGCAGGAAAGATAAAGAGTATCCAGGCAGGAGTCAAAATTAGTCTGGCTTAGGGAAGTAATTGTAGAATGAGAAGGTCCCCAGATAGGGGAGTTTCACTGAAAAATCATTAGTGCCTGGAGTTCAGATTAACTACATATGAACATTTGTCAGGACCTACTGGCTAGAATGCCATCTTATCATCACATGAGGTTCACAGGTCAGAAACTTTCAGTTGAATGGAACTTCAAAGATAATCCAATGAATTCAACCTTCTCATTCAGAGCATAAGAAAATTAAGACCCACACAGAGGTTTACCTTTCCAAGACCAAAAATCCAGTCAGGAAGAAAACAGTATAAAACCTCAAAAGCTATAAAACTAAAATACATGGAAATATAAGCTGTCCTTTAAGCGTTGTTAACTATTTAAGCATCTTTAAATATGTCCCTGCAACTACTCACCCAGGAGCTCGCTATATGCAGCTAAGAGAACCGAGTGTATCAAAATCAATGCTTACTACAAAAGAGAAAACTTTAAGACACAGGGTCTCACTCTGTCATCCGGGCTGGAGTGCAGTGGCATGATCATAGCCCACTGAAACCTTGAATTCCTGGGCTCAAACAATCCATCTGCCTCAGTCTCTTGAGTACCTGAGACCATATCTTATGCAGCCACACCTGCCTAATTTTATTTTTTGTAGAGGCGAGGTCTCACTATGTTGCCCAGGCTGGTTGCAAACTCCTTGCCTCAAGCAATCCTCTCACCTCAGCCTCCCATTACTATTAACATTTTTAAATGAAATGACATAATGTCCAACACTTCAAAAATAATTAGGGGTAGGGAGGTGGATATCAATAAAACTGACCATGCATTGATAGCTGTTAAAGTTTAGTAATAGGTAAATGGGATTCATTGTATTCCTGTCTCATCATTTGAATATATGTTTATATTTTTCTTAAAAGATTTTTTTAAGTCAATGCCTGCAATGTGCAGCATTCAGCCTAAAATATTATATCTGGGGTTTGTTTTCTCTGTCCATGTTATCTTAATATCATGGCATGTAAGTCCTATATAGCAGTCTCATAACTGTTTCAGCTGCTCTGAACAACTACTTGCCACCTCTGTGATGTCTTCCAGGAGCCTCCAGAAATTTACAGCTTGTGTTTTGTCAGTCCGTTCTAAAATGCCCTCTAATTTGGTGAAAACTCATCCACTTTTTTTTTCATGCAGCCATAGTAATAGAGTCTCATTTTTCTAGTATATAGATAGATAGACTCTGCATGGGGTTTAGGGCAAGGCATTTCACCTTACAAGAGGTATAGGAACTTGGGAACATGTAGCCAACTATTTAATAGGATTAGCTCAAAAGAGCATTATGTAGAAAGATGATCAATAGTATTCTCTCTGAATGTCCCAACGCTTCTCTGATTCTGTGAACATCCTGAAATTCTGTTCCAAGGGAAAAAAGCCTTTAAAAACTGGTTCTTTTGCCAGTGGACAGAAATGTGAAAGTGTCCTTTCTACTTCTGGGGACACAGGCAGCACTGGTCTTCTGGTCATGCCAAAGGATGGACACAGGTGCTCTAAACATTTCTCCTTCTTGCCTCGACTCATTCTATCCCCCAGTATGAAGACACTCTCTGCAGATTTCCACATCTAGTCATGCCAGGGAAGAAGGATGGGACTTAGTTTCCTTCCAATAACAACTGGGAAATAGATTAAATATATGAAACAAATGTTTGGGGACCCCAGGCAGCATAGGACTGTAATCCCTGGGAAAGGAGAAGGCCGGGATGAGCCCTATCATCACCCTAGCTCTACATGGAGGCAATATCCAAACTGCAGGGAAAGGAACCCCTAACAGAGCCTAGCAGCCTCACGGAGTTTAGGGAAACTGAGGCAGTTGGAAATTCCAAAGCAGATTTCCAGAAAGAAGAGTGCTGTGGAGAAGGAAAAAAAAAAAAAATTTTCAGGAATCTACAGTGTTCCTCTAGTGTCTTTACTGAGTACTTGGTGACACATAAGCAGAATGATCTCTACAAGACTGGGCAAAATGGGGAGTTAAAGCAATTCCCAAAGCTCACGTAGGGTGGGGAGCCAGAGTGAAGAGTCCTCAGTAATTACCCAAGACATTAAATAGAGACCCTGAGGGGTGATGCCTTAGTTGTAGGCGTAAAATATTCCCAGAGTGAAGACTACTTTAATCAAAACTCACCCTAGCAATGTTGAAAATAGGATTCAGGGGAGAGCAAAATTTTCTACAAATAGCTGTCAATATGTAACAGTCATGATATCCTACATCTAATAAAAAATTACTAGACACACTAAGAAGCAGAAAAATGTGAGTGACTAAGACAAAAAACAGTCCATGAGAACAGACACAGAAATGACAGGGATAATAATAGCACGGGTGGACAAGGATGGCAAAACAGCTATTTTTTACAAGGACTTAAAACAATGAGAAGAATAAAAATGTGTTTAAAGTAGTCAAGCAAAACTTCTAGGATGAAAAATGCAATGTATGATATGAAAATTTAACCAGATAAATGACAGATTAGACTCTACAGTAGAAAAGATCAGTGAAATTGAAGATACACCAATGAACTTTATCCAAGATATAGCACAAAAAGAATGTTACTGGGGCAAATAAAGAACAGAGCTTCAGAGACATGTAGAATCATATCAAGTGGCCATGTATGCTATCTATTTGTAGTAGGTACAGAAAAAAAATGAGGAAACAATGGCCACATTTTAACTCTAAGCAGAATAATCACAGTACATCCTAACCTAATTGTTGAAAAATAGTGATAAAGAGAAATTTTAAAACAATCAGAGGTAAAAGACACTTGAAACAAAGATCCATCCATGAAACAAAGATAACAATTCCAGACTTTTTGTTTAAAGCTATGCAGCTAGAAGACATAAACAAAATCTTAAAAGTATCGAGGGTCACCTCCCACCCATTAAGATGACTACTATCAAAAAAAAAAAAAAGAAGAAGAAAAGTGTTGGTAAGGATGTAGAAAAACAAATTCTTGTATACTTTTTTTTTGCAGTTTTTATGGTTTTATTTAAACAAAACGTGTACATGAGCTGTCTGTTCATTTTCTTCACTGCGCAGCCTGGCATTAGGATGGGTGACTCTGATGGCCAGCTGGGCTGCTCTTTCTACAATGGCTTTGGGTTCTTGGAGGAAACGTCGTGAGCCGTCTCAGCACAGGAAGTCTGTTGCAC
>CAUYQG010129725.1:0-12940 GCA_963574415.1 Tarsius wallacei
GGCCGCTCCCGGCCACCGCAGCCTCGACCTGCTGGGCTCCGGCAATCCTTCCGCCTCAGCCTTCCAAGTAGCTGGAACTACAGGCACACGCTACCACACCCGGCTAATTTTTGACTTATTGTAGAGATGAGGTCTCGCCAAGTTGCCCGGGCGGGTATCGAACCCGCGGGCTCAGGCAATCCACTCACCTCAGCCTCCCAAAGGCGTGGGATTACAGGCTGAGCCACCGAGCCCGGCTCACAAAATATTTCTAAACTATAGCAGGAAGACACAAAAGTCTTCTGCTAAATTCACTTATCTGGTACCGAACTTACATGATTCCATTACCTTAATTCTAATATGCACATCTAGAATCAATTTCATATTCCATAATCATTTCATATTTGCTTCAAGACCAAAGGGAAGCATGGCTTAAAAATGACTCATCTCATGATCGCCTGAGCCCGCAGGTTCAAGACCAGCCTGCACAACTTGGTGAGACCTCATCTCTACAAAAAATCAAAAAATCAGCCGGGCATGGTAGCGCATGTCTGTAGTTCCAGCTACTTGGAAAGGACAGCCTGAGCCCAGCAGGTCGAGGCTGCGGTGGCCGTGAGTGTGCCACTGCCCTCCAGCCTGGGTGACAGAGTGAGACTCCAACTCAAAATAAAAAGACATTTTAAAAAATGACTCCCCTCCTTATTCTACCAAGCTATCATTGGCCAGCCTACTGGAACATGACAGCTATACAGAGAGAAGAATGGGCTTCTGCCAGCTGGACAGCTGCCTCCTCTGAACAATTACCTTCTCAAGGTTGATACTGACCCCTCCTTGACAGAGGCTAATTCTAAGCCAGTCAGTAGTGAACCTGCAGGTTCCTGAAGTCAATAATGCACAATGCAATGAAAATCTGATATCCAAAAAAAGAATCTCTCAAAGCATCTTAATCTGATTTTTAGAAACAGCATGAAAATTTTTAAGCTTTCAGCTGGAGTCTAATTTGTAAGAGAAAGAACTATACTATTTCATGAAAATAAGTCATAGACAAGAAATAAATGCAGTAAGCGTAATACGTTGGTTTCAACAACTCCTTGTTTATTTATTTGTTTATTTAAAAAGTAGAGAAAAGGTCTTGCTATGTCGCCTAAGCTGGTCTCGAACTCCTAGGCTCAAGCAATCCTTCCACCTTGGCTGCCCAAAATGCTGGGACTTACAGGCATGAGACTGCACTGACATCAACGAGATTTCTGACTCTAATTCAGAAATAAAATGTTTTCACTGATTAGGCAGAAAAGTATATTAACAATACTCTGGGTGACTGAATACCTGACTCAATCATAATTTTGACAAATAATTATCTATCTGTTAGTATCAACCTTAGAAATGGCATCTTAATTCAATCGGCTCTGTCCCATTCTACATTTAGTTAGTTTTTAGTGTCATTATGTACTTAACAGCTTACAGGAAAAATACATTTTTGACATATCATTCAATTATATCATAACTATGTCAACAATTACTGGACAGACACCTATTATGTGTTAGATGCTAGTTATATAAATGAATACATGCTTATACTTGGCCTCAAGCAATCGCAGGTTCTTAACTAAAAACAAAATTGTGCATTACTTTAAACACAATAAATGCGAGTACTAGTCTTCCATTACAAACAAAATGTTTAAGAAATAAAGGCGAGTGACTTCTGCCTAAAATATTGAAGGCTTCAGAGAATTTCATATGCTGAATTGGGCCTGGATGGGTAACTAGAACTCTGCCACCCTCGATAAAAACAAAATGAATAAAGATCTGAAATCTAGACTGTCTACGCTAGGATTTAGGAAAGAAAGAGACTGGAAAGAGACAAGTCAGAATACAAAGTGGTCAGAAGTTGTCAATGTGATCTTCCTAAAACTGCAAAACAGAGTGTCACTCTGCACTTAAAATCCCGTAATTACACAACATCTACAGTTTAAAGTGTGAATTACAGCCTTATCTCCTATCACTTCAGCATTTTTAACTGCTTATAATTTCCCCAACAAGTCAGGCTTAGCAAAATGCACTTCCTTCTGCTCAGAATGGTCTTCATGCCGCTGATAAACTCTTGCTTCTGGCTTTTCAAGAATCAATATCACCGGGCGCAGTGGCTCATGCCTGTAATCCAAGCACTTTGGGAGGCGGAGGCGAGAAGATTGCCTGAGCCCACAGGGTCGAGATCAACTTGGTGAGACCTCATCTCTACAATAAATCAGAGATTAGCCAGGCAAGGTGGTGCATGCCTGTGTTCCAACTACTGAAAAGGCTGAGGTAGAAGGATCACCTGATGAGCCCAAGCAGGTCAAGGCTGCAGCAGCTGTGAGTGTGCCACTGCACTCCAGCCTGGGCGACAGAGTGAAACTCCGACTCAAAAAAAAAAAAAGAAAGAAAGAAAGAAAGAAAGAATCACTATTGGTGTTGCCTTCCAATAAATCCACAAAGGATGAATTCTCCTTCCTCTGAACTTCCCTGTACCTGTAATTCTAGTTAGTATAAAGCCTATGCTAAGGTACAGTCGTAAAATGGTCTACATGTTTAGGCAGTAGCATGAAGGTCAAGTATAGCCAGAGAGTGTAAAATATGTATCTGAGATCCTTGATTATGGGGCTGATGCATTATTTATTTTTGCATACCCTTTTACCTCGCACCTACTGAAACTAAAACAAGTAGAAAAGTGAAAGCAGACCCACAGAGCTCTGGTCCGTTACAAATTCATTTATCAGCTGCATCCACACTGGCACCTGCTACTTTTATTCTTCCCCTTCCTAACAAAGTATTCTAGGTCATCGCCTATTTCAGACCCAGGCCTCACTTCACATATTCTTCTGCAAAGATTAAGACCATCAAACCGGGCATAATGGCGCATGCCTGTAGTTCCAGCTACTTGAAGGCTAAGGTGGAAGGATTGCCTGAGCCCAGCAGGTCTAAGCTGTAGTGGCCATGAGCATGCCACTGCACTCCAGCCTGGGTGACAGAGTGAGAATCCAACTCAAAAAAAAAAAATGATCATCAAGATATCCTCTTTCCATTTACCTTCCATCTTTCTCAGAAGAAGGTATTCCTCCTAAAATAAAATGTTCTTCCTCTTGTCTTACTGTGTACAGTAAGTCCTCTACATACAAACCTTCAAGTTACAAACTTTAACAACATGCATCTGCATTTTTTAATATTATTTCTCTCCACCAGGTGTCGGTATAGCCTGTTAAATAACATATAGTACTATATAGCTGATTGTGTTAGTTGGGTACCTAGGTTAACTTTATTGAACTTAAAACAAATTGTACTTAAAACGCACTCTAGGAACTGAGCTCATTTGTAAGTTAGGAGCTTTCTGTATATAAAACCAATTCCTGAGGAACACTTTCCCTGCTCATCTAAACAAACTCAGATCTTCACTACCCAGTCATTCTCCAGTTGCCATGCTATTTCCTTCCTTTTACTGCCAACTTTCAGGGTAATCCCCCATTTTTCTTTTATGCACTTCTTCAAACAACCATTCAATATTTACTAAGCACCTATTATGCACAAGAGACTATAAAACGTTCAAAAAATATGACTGTCAGATAATTCCTCTAGCTCTTTAAAATCTGACTTCCAAAATACACATCCCACCGAAGCTTTTTTCCACTTCCATTCTTTTTACCTCTCTTCATGGCAACTGACTACCCTCTCGTGATCTCTGACACGATCCATATGATGCCCTCCCACCACAGCTGGAACTACATTTTACTCGTCTCTCGTCTTTATTCCTCCTCCGCACCATATCCACGTACTAAGTGCTCCATCCTTGGCTACCTCACTACCACTACTAGTCTGCAGCCCCATCATCTTGTGCCTACACTACTGTAGCAATCTCAAGGCTTGCTATTTTTTCCTATTTTGCCATGATGCTTATTTTTAACAAATCAAGCGTATTACCTCTAAATTAAACCTGTATGTCATCTTAACACGTTTCTTACTACTAAAAAAACTTAAGTGGAATAAAATACAAACAGGCAAAAATCCATGCATTCCTTTTTTTAAAAAGTAGCTTTATTGCAATGAATTCAGATACCATTCACTCATTAAATGTATACAATTCAAGCTGAGTGCAGTGGCTCATGCCTTTAACTCCAGCACTCTGGAAGGCAGAGGCAGGGGAATTACTTGGGGCCAGGAGTTTGTGACCAGCCTAGGCAACGCTGTCTCCACAAAAAAAAGTTTTTTTAGTCAGCCAGGCATGGCAATGTGTACCTGTAATCCCAGCTACTTGGGAGGCCAAGGCAGGAGGATCCCTTGAGTCCAGGAATTAGAGGCTACAGTGAGCTATGCTCAGGCCACTGCACTCCAGGCTGGATGAGAGTGAGACCCTAACTCTAAAAAAAAATAGTATACAATTCAATGGATTTTAGTACATTTAAGATATATACAACCATCACAAGAATTAAGTTTAGAACATGTCATCCTTCAAAAGGAAACTCCAAACTGGGCAAGGTAGCATGCACGTTCATAGTCCCAGTTAATCAGGAGGCTGAGGTCAGCCTGGGGAGCAGAGGCAACCCTACCCTAAGTAATCACTACTCTAGTGTTTTTCCTCTACAGACTGCTCTATTCTGGTCTTTCACATAAACGGAATCATAATATGTGGTCTTTTGTGACTGGCTTCTTTCACCAACATGTTTTCCAAACTCATCCATATTGTAGCATACCGGGGGATTTAAAAAATCCAATTCTTTTGGAGGACAGGCCCCTTGAAGTGCAGGCTTCCCACTCTAGGTAAGTGTTCTAGGAACCCGTAGGCATCAGTGTACCAGCTAGTGTTGTGAGAGGCTGAGTTCGGCTTCAGTGCATTTTTTTGGCGGGGAGATCCTTTCAGGTGTTTGCCCATTTAATGATGGGTGATTTACTAGCGAACCTGCCCAAACTGCACTGAGTGTTCAGCAGCAGTTTTTTTTTTTAAAACAAAAAACGGCATGACTCCAGTGCCCATCCTCCCTATTCATCTAATCTCACCCCAAGCAACTTTTTTGTTTCCCCAATGAAAAAAGTCCTCAAAGGGACACATTTTGCCTACATGAGAGAGGTGAAACAAGCAGAAGCACTGAAAGGTATCAAAACTGACTAGGTTAAAAACGTTTTGAGCAGGGGAAAAAGGATCTCAACAGGGGTATTGCTTGAAGGTGACTGGAGTTTAAACAAGTAAGAATAAATTCACAAATTTTGTTTTTTGAGAAGGAGTTTCACTTTACCACTCAGGCTGGAGTGCAGTGACACACTCACAGCTACCACAGTTTCGACCTGCTGGGCTCAGGGGACCTTTCCGCCTCAGCCTTCCAAGTAGCTGCAACTACAAGCGCTCACCACGTCTGGCTAATTTTTTTATTTATTATAGAGCCCAGGTTGGTATCAAACCCCCGGCTCAGGCAATCCTCTCACCTCGGCCTCCCAAAGAGTTGGGATTGCAGGCATGAGCCGCCACGCCCGAACTAAGGATGCCGTGTTTTAGAAATATATTCCAGGGTTTTGGTGTCCCCGCCTCGTGTATCAGTACTCCATCTCCTTTACGGCTAAATAACATTCCATTACATGAATATGACACATTTTATTTATCCACTCATCTGCTGATGGACAAATCGGTTGTTTCTACCTTTTGGCTATTATAAATAATGCTGTTATGAACATCTGTGTACAAGTTTTTGTGCAAACATGTTTCCAATTTTCTTGGGTATATACCTGAATGTGGAATTGTTAAGTCACGTGGTCATTATGCTTAATGATCTGAACAACTGCCAGCCTGCTTTCCAAAGCAGCTGCATCATGTTCCGTTCCCACCAGCAACATTTGAGGGTTCTGATTTCTCCACATCCTCATCAACACTTGCTATTGCCTGCCTTTTTTATTTCAGCTTTCCTAACTGGTATGAAGTAGTATTCCACTATGGTTTTATTTTGCATTTCTACATGAATAATGATGCCACATTTCTTCTTTTACTGTGTTTGTTGGCCATCTGTGTATCTTATCTGGAGACACATCTATTCAGATACTTTATCCATTTTTAAATTAGGTTGTCTTTTTCTTATTGGGTTGTAACAGTTCTATATATATTCTAGATGCAAGTCCCTTTTAAGATACATAATTTGCAAATACTTTTTTTTTTTTTTAAGAGACAGGGTCTCACTCTGTTACCCAGGCCAGAGTGCAAGGGTGGAATCACAGCTCAGTGCATCATTGAACTTCTGGGCTCAAGCGATCCTCCCGCCTCAGCCTCCTGAATAGCTAGGACTACAAGAGCACGTGACCACACCCAGCTAGTTTTTTATTTTTATTTTTTTGTAGACGCAGGTTCTTGCTTTGTTTCCCAGGCAGGTGTTGAACTCCTGGCCTCAAGTGATCCTCCCAAAGTCCTGGGGTTACAGGTATGAGTGACCACACCAGGTGATTATACTGCTTTTTTACCAAGTCTTAAAACGAGGAAGTGTGAATTCTCCTACTTAGCTCTTCTTTTTCAATATTGTTTTGGCTATCCAGGGTCTTGCAATTCCGTATGAATTTTAGAATCTACTTGTCAAGTTCTACAAATAGGCCAGCTGGAATTCTGATGGGGACTGAGCTAAGTCTGTAGGTCAATCTGGGGTAAACTGCCATCCTAACAGCTTTAAGTCTTCAAATTCATGAACATGGGATGGTTTTCATTTATTTAGAAGCATTAGTATACACGGTCCATATAATTTAAGGCCTTTAGCACCTATATTAGTAAGAAAGGCATATAAAATAATTTATTGGTTAATTAATCAAATATTTTCCAATTTAAACCTTAAAGACACAGAGTTTTACATGACAGGCTATTTACTAAGTATTATTAAGCTCTTAAATCAAAAGAGTTTACTGTAACATTTTCAAAAAGAAAACTTAAAAATCAAGTGGTTGGAAATTTCCACCTGGTATCTTTTGTCATTCACTGAAAGGCATTTTCGCTGTTAGTTTTTTGCTGCTATTGTTGTTTTTAAAGAAAGTTATAGGCACATAAGTCCCTCACCAAACTGTGAGAGGAAAAGAGAGCAGGAGTAAGAAAATGACCATTACTGGTAGATGTTAATCTGAAGTCTCAATTTAATCACAGACAGCCCTTTATATATTGCCTGGGCAATCATCTTAGTTTATGCTTATTAAGATGGCTAGCTACAATCACTAGTGACCCTAATGCTAATGAATGAGTATGTGCTTAATTCATTCCCAAAATCAATTCTAAATCTTTGAGAATCAGAGGACCGGCTGAGAAACTAAATCAGAAAAAGGGAAACACTTCTTTAGAAATGAATAATCCTCTGGCCATTTTTTTTCCTTTAGTAAGACAGGTTAGCTGGCAAGCTAATACCCATTTTACATTCAAGCAAGTATTTGAAGTTAGGTTAATAACACTAAGATTCCATCTACAGAGCTGTTCTTGTTCCATTAAGAGTCAAGTCTAAAACTCTGGTTGTTACACTGTAGTTGTTCCCATGAGAGGACATCTGAGTTAGCACTTCTGGACTTGATCAAGCTTCACATACACCCAATTGAGCACAAGCTTAGAAGATCATTCTAGATCAGTAACTAGCCACTTGTACCACAGTTAGTGCCGTTTCTTCTCCACAGTACACTGCCTTTTTAAAAAGCTTTAAAAATGTTACTCTCCTAGTATCAGCCTATCCATCAGCAACCCTGAGATTTCATACCTCAAACATTAGGTAATAAGAAACTTCTTTCCAGTCTCTTACACGGCAGTCTCAGACTTTTCACCACGTATCTAATGATATTTTAATGGAATCGTACACAAAACTCAATATTCTTATTAAATAAGAAATGATTATGAAACTATCCTCGCAAAATATCTCATGTTGGAATGTCTGATAAACCCTCAAGAAGCCTTTACAGGAAGAAAATTTAGGTATCTCAACATTTTCCAGAATCAAACACTCTTAAAAATGTGCAGTCTAATCTACAAAAACAAACACACACATAATGATAACTTAAAAAAATTTCAAGAAATCCTGAGTCTTTGACCAATTTTATCATATTCCCATATTTTAAAATGAATAAGGCACACACCTAGTACATTCCAAATTATTCAGCTAATCAGAATATTCATTTAAAGTATCCAATCCTTTAAACTATCACTTGGTGAGTTTCAGGCATTGAAGAGTTAATTCAACTATGTGTTATAGCAGTATCTAGGCTATCACGTTGTGCTAAGAGAATTTTTTAAGTTGAATTCCGTGTAAATGAGTACGTCTTGAAAAGCCTGCAGGGAGGAAGGACACTGAGGAACATCTAACGAAGCTTAACATCAAATCACACTAAGTCTTTGAATGCAGAGCAAAGACATGAGAAAGAGATTGGCATTATAACAACTCAGAAAAAAAGTGACTGCCCAAACCAAAAACTGGCACCCCATCCCAAAAGACCTATAAGAAATAAGCTGACCTCTTTCAAACATATTAGGTTTCACACTTTATTATGATTATGCATTTGTAGCTGTTTTTTAAAAAACCATCTAAAATGCCAATATTATTACAACAGCTGACTTGAAATAAAGACTACATTATATGAAAAACAAAATGCAAACTACTATAGGTGCAAAGAGACAGGCAGTCAGTGCTGAGTGGTATAAACAAAGTCCTTTTTCTCACTTCATTTCACTAAAATTTCTACACACAAACTAAATTGTGGAGAAGTATTCATTTTGAAGAAAGTAAAGGGAATGTTAAAAAATAAAGAAATGTATAAAAAACAAGTTTTATAGTATACATATAAATACATTATCGTTCCCAAAGATTCTCAATGCTTTAATAACAGCTCAACAAACACTGTGCTAAATCCACTAGATTATATGATGCACTGCCATCGCAAAGCATACACATAAATACATACAACAAAGATGACTCACTACAATAACTGCCCTGTCATTTAATGTTTCAGGTAATTGCCACTAATTCCAAACAGAAATACTACCATCCCAAGACTTTTGGTCTAAGGTTACCCGATCCATGTACCTGAATGTTGCAGTGCCTGATCCATACTAACTCATACTACCTAATTCCTCGCAGAAGGTATCAGCAGAAAAGTCAAATAAATACACCCGTCTTACACAGAATTTGGAGCTCAGCAAGACCTACATACCGGCAAGTCCACACTAACATCAGTACCATCCAGAAGGGACACCCGACACGTGATGATGGACTTAGCATCTCCAGCTGCAGGAATATGTGTGGCAGCGCGTTGTGCCTCTCGGAGTCGTTCCTTCTCAGCATGTTTACGCATAGACCGACGCCCGAGTGTTCTGCGGAAGAAGCTCAGCATTTTTGTCACTCTAAAGTCAGAGAGAAAAAGATGGCATTAGGAAAAACTATATTCTCCATAACTTGCAGTCAGACAAAAGGTATTACTTAGTAAAGTTCTGCCGGGCGTGGTGGCTCCCGCCTGTAATCCCAGCACTTTGGGAGGCAGAGGCAAGAGGATTACCAAGCCCAGGGGTTTGAGACCAACTTGGGCAATCTGGCAAGACCGCATCTCTACAATAAATCAAAAAACTAGGTCGGCATGGTGGTGTGCACCTATGGTTCCAGCTATTTGGAAGGCTGAGGTGGCCATGATCATGCCACTGCACTCCAGCTTGAGCAACAGAGTAAGACTCTAACGGAAAAAAAAAGTCGTGTGGATATTAGTAGGAATGCTATTAAAAAGAGTTTCTGGTCAAGGAAATTTAGAAAAAATAAAACTGGCAACTCTTTATACATATTTCAAAACATCTTACTGTACATTAGAAATATATAAAATTTCTATTTGTCTATTAAAAAGTAAATTTGAAAACTTGGCTACTTTAATTCAAATTTTTTAAAGACTTTTATATGTAAGACAAAACCATGGTTTGCAGCTTTCTAAATTTGCTGGACTTGTATATAAGAAGCTGATCTGGTAACAGAGGACAAGCATAAAGTTCATCAGGTCTTTCGAACTAATAAATTATACGTACAGTAGTTGTATATCCCTACAAACATCAGAAGACGATGTCAGACACAAATGATCATAAAAACCCTGACAGGTTCTACTTCTTTTTTGAGGATTCATGATAAAAATATAAAAAGAATCACCTATTTCAGCTAAAATATAAATGTAATCAAATGAGTTCTATAAAAAAACTTCTATTCTTTTCAGATTTTAAATTACTACTTAACATAAACCTTTAAAATGTCAACTTACTTTAATTCTACTAGTTTTCTTTGTATCTGTTGAGAACATTAAGGTTAACCAAAATAGTTACAACAGGCATTAGTCCAGCCTAGGCGACATAACAAAACCTCATCTTACAAGAAAGTCAAAAAACTAGCCGGTCACGGTGGCATATGCCTACAGCCCCAGCCACTTAGGAGGCTGAGGCAGAAGGATCACCTAAGCCCGGGAGGTCGAGGCTGCGAAGAACTGTGATCGTGCCACTGCACTCCAGCCTGGGTGACAGAGTGAGACTGACTCAAAAAAAAAAAAAAAAAAGAAAAATAGGTATGAGTATATTTAAAGTATGGTACCCTAAAATGGAAATACTGTAAAAACAAAATTATGCACTTGCTTATAAGAATAAGTGTATAGGCTGGGCTCAGTGGCTCAGCCTGTAATCCCAGCACTTTGGGAGGCCGAGGTGAGTGGATTGCCTGAGCCCGCGGGTTCGAGACCCTCCCGGGCAACCTGGCAAGACCTGTCTCTACCATAAATCAAAAATTAGCCGGGCGTGGGAGTACGCACCTGTATAGTTCTGGCTACTTGGGAAGCTGAAGCGGAAGGATCGCCAGAGCCCAGCAGGGCAAGGCTGCGGTGGCTGGGAGTGTGCCACTGCCCTCCAGTCTGGGTGACAGAGTGAGACTCCAACTCAAAAAAAACAGAATAAGAGTATACAGCTAAGCCAACAAATAAACAAAAAAGATAATTATTCGTTCCAGAGAAAACAAGAAGTTGTGCAGAAGAGGGAAAGTGATCACAACACACTACATGACTCAGTTGCTTATGGTCTAAATAGCCATAACACTATCAACACTAAATACCGGCCCAACAATAACTGAGAGGAGGCATATAACAGAAGTAGCGGATACAGGTGTAGAAAGGAGCCAGTTCTTCACCTTTCCCAGTGGCAACCAACAGATAATTACTAAAATCAAAAACCAAGAGGTAGCAACAAAGGCATGTGACTTAAAATGTGAACGTGGTTGCCCAGGAGAGGGAGCAGTGGAATTCAGGAGTGCTGCTTCTCAAAAGAAGCCTTCAGATTAGACGACTCTTTCAACTAGATTCATTTAAAAACCTCACAAAATAAAATCTAATTTTAAGAGAAACAAGTGCTATCATATTAAAATACGTCTATATACTGAAGATTATCGCACACATTTTACAAGCATGTATACTGTTGTGTAAGTAGGTAAACTGATCCCAAAGGCGTAACTAACATTTTAGACAGCTTTCCAGTTGACAGAGAACCCATACACAGCATTCGGTGCCAGTCTCTCCAGATTTGTTCAGGCACTGCTCCCTTTGCACCTTGCTAACCAGTCTCATTTCAGCTGCGGATGTAAGACTGTACTTGTTATCCCAGACTTCTAAAGCCCTTGTGTCAGATAATCCCTACATACTCCTTTGGACTCAACTCCACCACTATCTGCTGAGAAACATTTTCTGACATTCAAAAAGTTAGTCACTCCTGTCATTGCAATTCCAATGAACCTTGAAAATAGTTTACTGTTTCACAGATCAGATTATAATTATTCATGTACCAGTTTGCCTCTTTTATTGTAAACAATTTGAGAACACAATCCCTACTCTGAATGGCTAGCTGCCCAGCACAATTCATAATTCTGAACAACAAATGTTTACGAAATAATCTTACCTTGCCTTCAGAAAAACTTCCCTGACATTCTCATTCTGATGAGAAAACTAAGGGTCAAAGAAATTAAACCACTGACCAAATCCATTATGTTGTAAATAATGAAGACAAAGGCTAAAAGTCCAAACTTTCTGATTCCAAATCTTAGCCTCTCTTGCTGTGTCACAGAACCATTCATGTAAAACTCACATTTTAGAGAGAAGAGGGAAATTTTAAAACATCACAGATATTAAAGGAGACGTAAAATATATACCAGTCACAATATGTGGAACTGTTTTGGACCCTGATTCAAATAAACTTTAAATTGCCAAATGCTATCATTGGGGAAAACTAAGTAAAGGTACACAGAAAAATTCTGTACTACTGTTGTAACTTTTACAAAAGTCTAAAATTATTTCAAAATAAAAAGTAAAAAAGAAAAGTCATACCATATGCAGATAGCTCTCAACTTACAATTGGGTAACTTCCCGATACATCCATTGTAAATTGAAAATAATGTAAGTTGAAAATGCATTTAAGGCTGAGCATGGTGGCTCACACCTGTACGCCCAGCAGGCTGACAAGAGAGGACTGCCTGAGTCCAGGAGTTGGAGATCAGCCTGGGCAACATAGCAAGCCCTCATCTCCACAATAAGTCAGAAAATTAGCCCGGAATAGTGGCACATGCCTGTAGTCCTAGTTATTTGGGAGGCTGAGGCGGAAGGCTTGCCTGAGCCCAAAAAGTCATGGCTGCGGTAGCCATGATCACGCCACTATACTTCTACCTGGGTGACAGAGTGAGACTCAGACTCAGGAAAAAAAAATACATTTAATACTTCTATACTACTCAACATCACAGTTTAGACTAGTCTACCTTAAATGTGCTCGGCACACTTACATCAGCCTACAGTTGGGTAAAATCATCTAACACAAAGCCTATCTTATAATAAAGTGCTGAATACCTCATGTAATTTATTGAATGCTGCACTGAGAGTGAAAAACAGAATGACTGTTTGGGTACCCAAAGTACTATATCTACTGAATGTGCATTGCTTTCACAGCACT
>CAUYQG010129727.1:0-10608 GCA_963574415.1 Tarsius wallacei
AGAGGGCTTAGTCAGGGTATTCACTGATTGATATATAGAAGCAGATATATGGTATTGGTGGTTGAGTCATTTCAGTGAAAAGAATGACTTCTATAAAGCATCCATTTTTAGTTTTCAGATTTTACATGCTGTACCAATTCACCTTCAACTAAATGAAAGCAAAGTGACTAGGAAATAGTCAATTGTCGTTTGAGCTGCCAAGCTTCAATTCAAGAATTAGCATTCTAGAATTTGCAAAAATGTTAAGTCACAAAAAAATAAGTTCTAAAACACCATTTCAATGGCTTTTGAAAATCTGCCAGATATTAATAATTGTATTATAATATAAATTTTGGAATCTTAGAATTTTAGAGCTGGATGGGAACTTTGGAATCATCTGTACCAACTACCTGCCTCCTACCAGCAGTGTTCAGACATTTTAAAAACAAGATTTTTGACAAATGTTCTTTTAACATTTGCACCATCAACAGAAACAGTTATAGATTTCTTTATATGATCACAGAACTTTGTGCCTATAGCTACTAAAATAATTGGATATCTAGCCAATGCAATCAATCCAGCAGGGTTTCTTGTCACTCTTTCCTGGCTCTTTCTCATGCCTATATTTGAGGAATTTTCTTGATATTTCGGAGCTATTCCTTTAGATATTATTTTTATTGTCCCCAATCCTCTAAAGCATGGGTTAGCACTCTTCATCCCATAGGTCAAAACTGGGCCATCTCCTTTCAGTGTAAATACAGCTTTACGGGGACACAGACATGTTTTTCTCTTATGCATTGTCTGTGGCTGTTTTTGTACTAGAAAGCCCGAGTGGGGTAGTTGGAACACAGAAAGGATGGCACACAGAGCCCCAAATTTTACTATCTGGCTCCTTGAGAAAAAGCTTATCCACTGGGGTTTTAAAGTATTGCAGCTCTTCATCTGTTTTATTTTTAAATCTCATTATGATATTTCTTATTCCATTTGTAATATGGAATAAAATGATTGCGACGGCCTGCATGACATGAACCCACACATGGTTAGTCTTCTCATAATGATTAGTAAATAATTGTTCTCTCTCTCATGCTTTCTCTTTCCTTCTGTCTCTCTCACAGACACACACACACACACACTTTTTCCTGAAGCTGATAAACTGGAGACAATAATGGTCTTTGTTTCTTTCTGTGGAAAGTCTGAATGTCTGCAGTTGCCCTGGGATACAAATGTCATAGTTGCATAACATACTTTCTGGAAAAAAAAGACACAGTTATGCTGTTTATGATCCTTAAAGACACTGTTTATCAGTATCACATATGTTTATGACTCTGTTTTCTTTTAATACTAGATGTAACCAGTCCCTTCTTTAGTAAATCCTTCTCGGTGTAGCCCCCACCCCTTGTCAGGCTTTCCCACAATTCCTCACACCGGCCACCACTTCACCAATCAGGGTGGAGGAGTTCCTTACAGTTTTTACAAAAGGCCGACTTCCGTTCTACTCCTATTCAGACATGGTCAGGTCTTTTTTCCTGTCTCCTGTGTTCTTTAAAAGATCTTCCCTAAAATGTCACCTTCTCAGAGCAGCCTTCCCTAACTTATAATAATCTCCCTTGACTCCTTTTCTATGGCCTTCTTGTCACTCATCACAATGTGCCACTCTCTTGTAATCCATGTTCACGTTCTGCGTGTGAAGGTGTGTGTGGTGGGAGGGGGTGATGTCTGCCCTCTCTATTGGAGTGTACATTTCACAAGGGCCAGGGTGGAATCTGTCTTGTTTATCACTGTTTTCTTAGTTTCTAATATAGTGGGTGCTCAATAAATAAATATCAAATAAAAGAATGTCCTGAACTTATAAGTGTTGAAATGGTAAGAGAGTCTAATCACATTTATTTGTCATTGGAATCTTCACCCAATTTGCTGATACCACTTGTGCACTCATTTATTAACTCATCACTTACTAAAAATGAGGTCCAACAATTAGGTTCGCCAACCATCCTAGAAAAAGTGCTACATACCTCATTGCTGAATATCACTATAGTCACTTTCAGAATACGCCCCTTGGGAAGCTATGCACTGACACCCAAGCCTAGTCCACCTCTTTAATCAACTTTGGAACTCTTTTTCTGGAATAACCATCATAGCTGTTGTCATTATTTGTAGAGGTCTGACAATTAAGTTCATGAACTTGCCACTGTACACTTACATTTGCAGCACTGTGCAAATAACTGCATTGAAACACTCTCCCTACTCACCTGATCTGGCCATCAGTGAGTTTTTCTTTACCCAAAGATAAAGGAAATATTGAAAGGAAGATATTTGATGACATACAGGACATCAAGGATAACACGATGACAGCTCTGATGGCCATTCCAGAAAGATTTCCAAAATAGCTTTAACAGGTAGACTAAGCACTGGTGTCAGTGCACAGCTTCCCAAAGGGTGTACTTCAAAGGCGACCATAGTGATATTCAACAATGAGGTATGTAGCACTTTTTTTTGGATGGGTTTGTGAACTTAATTGTCGGGCCTCGTAGTCATCACCCCAGGTACAGTCTGTGTTCATATGTCTCTTTGCTTCTTCACTTGAGGAGATATCAGTGCATTTGTATCATCAATACCTCTGGAATATATTCATTTAGAAAATCCAGGAGATAGGTGATCGTCATCTGTGTATATTACTGGAAAAGTTTTTTAGAGTACATGGAACTTCAAGAACAGTGTGAAAGGTCAACAGGAAGGAAAGTGTTTGATGTCTTATAATTAAGCATGTGATGCTATTCCTGTAATAAAGGGAGTGAACTTTAACAATTTAAATCACAATGTTCTAGAAGGTTTGGACATGCTAGAAACGTGGTCAGATAAGTGTGATTAGGCTTTGCTAAGAAAATATGAGAAAACATCTGTTTCGTGTGCTCTGGACAGTGCCCAGAATGTCCTACTCAGATATGTAATACATAGTTCAGGATAGTACTGATAATGTCACATTATTGTGAAATCTAATTATTTGCTGTTCCTTCAAATCACTATTTTGGAAAGGAGAGATTCTTTGTCTAAGGAATCACAGTCCATTCATGGCAGAACTGTAGACTGGATCCCATAGTCCTAAACACTCCAAAGTAAGCCAGTACCAAGTTGGCATTGAATGGCATGTTCAGAAGCGTAGAATGGTCAAAGAGAATTTAAAACAGTCCACAACTTCCCATCTATTCTTCCTCATCTTCCAGTAATCCAGAAGTTTCAGGAAAGGTAACAGAGTTTCTTATAGTCTTAGAGAACCATATGTTTGCAAGAATGAAGACTGACCCGTAAAGATGGTGGACCAGTGTGCCTGACAAGTTCATTCTAGGGTATAACACTCTTTCCTTTTTTTTATGATTATGGAACGGTAGAGGAGATGTCCGACATGGCCCAATATCATTTTCATAAAGAAACAGAATGCCAAGGTGTTAATTAACCATAAGTGCACTGCTTCTGACAGCTGCATGCTTGTCCAACTTGTTACACATGTAGATTGGAAATTTCAGGTTCTTTATGAATTCCTCTTGAACATACAGAATTTTTAAAGGTTTTTTCCATCTACAACTCCAAATATCATTATGTTAGTTTTTTCTTTATGTGGAATTTATCAAAGGGACATTTTTATTTTCTTGTGTGGTATGCAATGAGCAGTAATTTGGTAGTCATATTACTGTAGCCCTTCTATTGGGACTTAACTAATTTAGGTTTAGATAGCACAATTGCTGATGAATGGCATTGACTGCAAATGCCCTGTCCCCTCCCGTCCTCCCTTACAAGCCAAAAGAACTTTTGTTGACTCTATAGGCTCTTTCACTGTTGCAAAAGTATTCTCAAAAACACAAACAAACAAACAAACAAAAATTTCCATTGTCTACCAATATAGCTAATTTAGATGGTCTTCAGAGCGGCATAATCTACTGTGGCCCAAAATGTCATATTGAAAGTCAGATCTGGCACTGGTGTTTATTGTAAACGTGGGTATATATTTTTGTATCCATTTTGGTAAATATAGCCTAGCCTTGGAGGTTTTATGAATTAACTTGGAACTTTGCTGATATCATGCTCCATTTTCCTGCTTCTCCAAGCCAGTACTTACTTTTAAGGTCCTGCTTATCTTTCTAAGAACTCAGCAGTTGTAGTTATTCCCATGGATCATACCTTCTTGTATAGTGGGGGCTTTTTTCCTATTCTTTGAATAGCACAAGGAGATTATAAAACATTTAGGAAACAGGAAGTGACACATAAATGATAAGTAATATAACTGTATTTTTGCATATTAAGTCAGCAGTTGCAGGAGATACATACAGTCCTTTGGTATCTGGCGGGGTTTGGTTTCAGGATCCCTGTGGATGCCAAAATTCTTAAATGCGCAAGTCCCTGACATATAATGGCATTGTATTTGCATATAGCCTATGCACATCCTCCTATAAATCATCTATAGATTACTTATAATACCTCATACAATGTAAATGCTATGGAAGTACTTGTACTGTATTATTTAGAGAATAATGACAAAGAAATAGTCTGTATATGTTCAGTACAGATACAATTTTTTTCTGAATATATTTGATCAGTTGAATCCACAGTCATGGAAACCTCAGATATGAAGGACCAAATTTTGTATTATTATTATATATTAATATTATATTTATATATTGCCTTGAGTGATATAGAATGCTATAACTGAACTTAACAGTATTCTTGCGGGGAAATGTTATATAGCTAACAAAGGAAGAAAATATCCTATTAAAAACAAGATTTATCTGAACTCAAAATGCTCTTTGAAAAACTTTACTACACCTCATCAACAAAGGTACCTGCATAATCAACTTTTGTATACCTAACCCTGAACTGTACCCTACATCTTAAAAATAAAAATTAAAAAAAAAGAAAGACTGTACTCTTGGCTGTGGACTATTGTAGTCAGGGATTTCTTTTGACATATGAACCTATTTCATACAATCTTGAACCATGTAAAATAAATTTTCTGCATGTGTTTCTTCCCATAGTCATTGAGTAATTTATTTGAATAAGCAAAAAAAAAAATTTTTTTTGAAAGCTTAATACAGCTTGTATTATACCTGGGATAGATATCTTTAAAAATTTCCAGTCTTCCAGGTCTTATTTTCTGAAGTCTCAATTCACTATTATTTTAGAAGAGAAATTAGCCATAAAAAAGCATTTTAGTATCCGTTTTCAGTCATGCAGCAAATGTGTGATCTCACAATTATGTTCAATTCTATTTTTCTGATAACATATTTTATTATGAAAAATTATTTTCCAGTGAATTGCTAGTGAGCACACTAATGTGGAAGCCCCAGTTTTGCTCTTTGAAATCAATTGGCATTTTTGTTTCATCAATGAGTCAACTACATAAATGCTTCCAAATGTATTCCTCTAAATTTGAAATTTTCCTTTTACTTGATTTTGTGGGGTTTTCTTAACTCTTCGTCTCTGTGTTTTTCACATTGTACTTTCGAAACTTCATTTTTGAAGTAAAATGACTAATAATCACAAGAAGAATGTCAGTAGTCAACACTGAGATGTTGGAAAGAAGAGATTAATAATATTTTTTTCCTTTCTGAAAAAAATATTCTCTTGAAAATGTATCATTGGCTGCTAATCTATTTTCTCAGCTACCTAATATCACACCCTACTTTGAAAAGCGTTCATAGGTGGGGGCGTAGATTTTGAATAATCTCAAAGTTGCATGGTAATGAGAATTGTCACCTTGCTTGTAGGTTCAACTCAGGTGACATCTTCCAGTTCCTCTTCTGAAATAACATTATTATTCTTAGAAATTTTCAATAGATAATACAGTATTCTGGACCAAATAACTAGGAATACACAAATATGATTATACAAATCTGTATTTAAGGTAGAACTGAAAAGCTACAGCTATAAATGTACAGAAAAATGCAGTGAAGAAAACTCATCTTCCGGGAATACTGTCTTGCTACCTTTTGTTATTTCCTGTAGGATGTTCTCATTTCCCTCGAGGGAAAAGCGTTTTATTAATCTGGGGCAGCTGTCTGAAGGGGTTTTATCCTTTTCAGAGGTTGCCTTTGAAAAGTGTCTTTGATATCTATATTTTTGGTTTCTGTGATTTAAAAATAAAAAATCTTGCAGCACCATATGTAACCACTGTTAGAGTAATGAGGGTGCTGCTGTGAGATTGCACAACAGTGAGGTTGTGGCAGGTCAAGGGAAGAGCCATTTTATGATGTTAAGCTGCGATAAATCTCTAAAAGGATCTTCTAAGAAAGGCATCTTCATTTTTTTAGAGCCATATATGCATGACTAACACATGTAGATACATAGACATATTTATATATTTATACCTATGTGTATATGCAATACACACACATATATGTACTCCATTTGGACAACTATATAATCTAAGCAAATAGGTGTGGAGATGTTTGGAAAATGTGCTGTGCAAGCATTTTAAACTGTGCTTTTGTGCATGGTATTTAACAAGTTAATCCTGGTCTGGATGGTAAAGCAGCTGTGTGTTTTACTGAGAGATGTGATCATAGAAGTTGTCCCTTTGTGCTTTTGAGCAAATGAGTTGGTGCACTGCTGAGTTTCCTATTGCTATCTCTGCACTTAAGGGCAATACAAAATCAGCTTTGAGACAAAGTGTTTAATAATGGTAGAGAGGTCTGCTATATCCATCTTGGCAGAAGCTTTTATTAATTTTTTAATGCGATCCCGGCCCCTACCTACAAGAGGTTTCACTTACCAAATGCCTCAGCTGTGTCCCTGCTTGGTAGGCTGTCTTGGCCAGGTGCTTCAAATTGTACACTTCCATCTATGAGCCTGAGTCCAGCTGTGCTGGGATTGAATCCTGCTACACAAGAAAGTAAAGAGAACGCCAGATCTAGGTCAGAAAACTGCCTCACTCATCAAGCCTCCCTGACTCAAGCTTGTCCCCTTATTTTCTTGTTTGCCTTGTCCCTTACTGTCTGTGGTCCCCTAGTCTCGTGGCTCCGGTCACTCTGTCCTTGGGGAGGTTTGCAGCATCCAGCTGTGGACCCAGCTCCATGCTGTGACTTTGGGACAAGTTCTTGGACCCAGACCAACACACAAAGGGGGGTAAATCTCTGATCAAGTAAAACATAGATCTGTAATTTGTCAACTTTGATCTAGTTTCTTCAATGTCTCAGTTTTTCTTGTGATAAGAGTTCATGCCCTGTGTCCTAATACATACTCTTTCCATAATTTTTTTTTAATGCACAGATCAAAAATGTAAACCTGCCTCTTCAGTTTCCACTCTTCCAGCCCTATGTCTGCACAACTAGACACTGGATCTGGGTCTTTCGCTAATATTGCTTGGGTCTGCAATCCACTGCAACACAACGTGAGATCAGCCTGTTGTCCCTAATGACTGGAATGCTTATTTCCTTTGTCTGGTGAATTGCTCTGCATCTGTTATGACTCAGCTCAGACATTCATTCTCCATGCTCTCTCAGCCTCCCCTTGTATCCCCCAGCTCCCCCTGCTGGACTGGGCTGGAGGCCCGTTTACTGTGCTTTCTTGATGGCCTGTGCATATTTCAACATATGCACTGATGTGTCTTGCAATTGTCCATCTACATAATCCTCAGCCCTAGTATCCTATGCCTCCATGCACACATCAGTCTGTGTGTCTCCCAGTGCCTAGTGTAATCCCTGGTACTAGTATGTGCTTTTTAAATGTTTGTTGAGCGAATGAATGCATTCTCAGACTTGCATTTCTAAGTACTAAGTCTACAATAACTGACCCTTTGCCTTACTCCTATATACTGAGCTCTATGCTTTAGCGAACTCAATCACTAACCTTTGCTGGCCATTGTCATACTTAAACTATGACATTTGCCCACCAGCCTATACCACATGCTAGCTTGCTATGTTCTAGGACTTGATTCCAGTGTACCTTGTCTTGTCCATTAACTCTAGCTAGTGGTGGGTTGTCTCCAGGAAGATTCATTAAAGTTTCTATGGCTGTTGACAATGGCTAAAATCCTGGGACACATGCCTGACCTTTCTATGTTTTAGAATGGGAAATAATCCATATCAAGATAATGTGACTCTCATGAACTCTGAACCCTTGAGAGAAAATGCCAAGCACATAAACTTTCCTCCTTAATAGGAAAATAAAAAGAATTGAGTGAATCACCTTTAATGCCTTTAATGGTGATTAATGAGAGGAAAATATTTTATGGTGAAGGATTTTTGGAAATAAGGCCATTATTTCAATTGAGCTGATGGTATCAATGAGACCCAAGCTCTGCCTAAGGTCAAAAGCTGTCCTGTGTCTTATGAGCCAGAGGCCTCTGACCTATCTTTTTTTTTCTCTTTTAATTTTTTTTATTTTAAAGATGTGAAGCAACTCAGGAGTAGATATACAAATGTTCATTATGCAATTACCCTTGTTGATGAGGTGTGCCCCCCTCCCCCAGCAGATTCCCACTACTGCCAATCCTGCCTTCCCCCTCCCCCACCCCCGGCAGTTTCCTGCTACTGCCAATTCTTTTCTTATAGTATTACGATAATTGTTCAAGGTCTGTTTATGAGTGAGAACATGTGACACTCAGTTCTTTGTTTCTGTGATACATCACTTAGTATTATAAATTCTAAGTCCATCCAGGTTACTGTGAAGTTCATGATTTTGTCCTTGTTTATGGCTGCATAATATTCCATTGTGTATATGTATCACATTTTTTTTAATCCAGTCCTCATTTGATGGGCAGCACGGTTGGTTACATGTTCTTGATACTGTGAACAATGATGAGATAAACTTATGTGTGCAGGTATCTTTTTTATAGAGTGATTTGAGTTCTCCTGGGTATATTCCCAGTAGGGAGACTGCAGGGTCGTATGAAAGGTCGATTTTTAGATCTTTTAGGAATTGCCACACTATTTTCCACAGAAGCTGTACAAGTTTACACTCCCACCAACAGTGTGGAAGTATTCCCTTTTTGCCGCATCCTCTCCAGTATCTGTTGTTTTTGAGTTGTTGATGATAGCCACCCTGACTGGAGTTGGGTGATATCTCAGTGTAGTTTTAATTTGCATTTCTTTGATGACTAGTGAGGCTGAGCATTTTTTCATATATCTGTTGCCTGCTTGTATGTTTTCTTTTGAGAACTGTCTATTCATATCTGTTGCCCACTTTGTCATGGGGTTGTTTGATTTTTTTCTTTTCAGCACATTTGAGTTCCTTGCAGATCCTAGATGTTAAGCCTTTGCCCTGACCTATCTTTTTATGTTTCTAGGTTTTAGGCCCGATATGCTGAGATCTTCCTTTACTTAATCACCACCAAAATTCAGTATTCTAAGCTATTTATAGTTAGTGAGAGACTAGAGATGTGAGAATTATTTTAAAATTTTCCTCAAAAATATTACCTTCCAATAGTATTTATTTCGGGGCTATAAAGATGGGAAAATTTCACCTTCATCCTTTGGGTTCCTGACTGAGTCTGAGAATTAAATTGACACAACACAGATTAGCGGAGAAAAGCATAATAAAAGTTTTACATGGTACATGAGCCCTCACAAAGAAATGAAAACCCAAAGAACCATTTGGGTTCAGATAGTTATAAGCTGAATTGGACAAAGAACAGTAAGTTGTGAAGAAAACAACTAAGTTATGTGGGGAGGCTTAATAAGAATTATTTTAACAAAGTCTGTTCAGAATTTTCCGGGTCTCGACTTCCCATACTTGACCATGGAATGTTGCTTTCTTTCTAGGAGGGCATCTATAACATGGGAAATTCTTCTTCTGTTTTTAGGAAGCATGAAGTTCAGGGTGATCTTTTTGCACCTGCTGTTTTTCAAGTGTCCTTAACTTAAATAATCGATATGCTCAAACAGCATCTTTAAACCCCTTTAAGGGCAAAATCAATCCACACATTGTTATCAGAAAATTGCCTTGTATACGGTTTTCTATTTTCCCCAGAATCTCTATGAGAGATTGAGCTTAGATTAAGACACCAAGAAAGGGAGAGAATGACCCTCCTATTTTGAATTCCCAGCCAATTGCTGACAAGGTTCCGCCGTAGTTTCCAGAATTCTTAGATCATATTCTGTTCCGTCAGCAGCTCCAGTTACTTTCTTCATGATGAAAGAGTAAATCAGCAGTTCTAATCGGTCTGCCCATCTGGGAATTTAGGATGATGATATTAAGTAGAATATATTCTAATAAGTATACTGTATTAAACTCTTTTTTTCTCTCCCTCCTCCTCTTCTATGCCTTCTTATTCAAACATATATTGAGGGTCTGCTATGGCCCTAAGAATGTGTATCACCTCTGCTCTGCCCACTAGAAGTTTAATTTTCTCTGTCTATATTTAACTTGGCAGTTAAATTGATCCCATTTTCCCCTTTCCTGCAACCGGAGTGTAGCAAGGGAAGTGACCCAGAGTCCGAGCTCCCCAGTCACCAAAATTCCCCACACTCCACTGCTCCTTTTCCTCACCCACCTATGCATGTTGGAACTTTTTACTTCCCATCTTGCTATTTGATGCCCATGAGAGAGAAAGAGGTATGTGGATATCTATACCTATGTTTATTAATATTATCCTGAATGTATACACAATGTTTCTAGAGCAGAGCAGTTTACTATTACTTA
>CAUYQG010129729.1:0-12553 GCA_963574415.1 Tarsius wallacei
GATCCTTCTGCCTCAGCCTTCCAAGTAGCTAGAACTACAGGCGTGCGCTACCACGTCCAGCTAATTTTTTACTTATGGTAAAGATGAGGTCTCGCCAAGTTGCCCAGGTGGGTCTCGAACCTGCGGGCTCAGGCAATCCACTCACCTCTGCCTCCCAAGGCGCCGGGTTAAAGGCTGAGCCACCGAGCCCAGCCTTTTTTCTCTTGTTTTAGAGACAAGGTCTCAGTCTGTCAACCAGGATGGAGTGCAGTGGCGTGATCATGGCTCTCTGCAGCTTCGACCTCATGGACTCAGGCAATCCTCCTGCCTCCCTAGTATCTGGAACTGCAGGCACACGCCACCATACCCAGCTAATTTTTTTATTTTTTTTGTAGAGATGGGATCTTGCCCTGTTTCCCAGGCTGGTCTTAAACTCCTGGGCTCAAGCCATCCTCTGGCCTCAGCCTCCCAGAGTGTTGGGATGACTGGCGTGAGCCACCGCTCCGGGCCTAAATTCCGTCCTTTAATCTTCACTGGTAACAGGGTACTGACTCTGAATGTCACCCATGTGAGGTGACAGCACAGCCGGAAACCCCGAAGTGGGTGCCGCCCTGCCCATGGCCACGGAGGACTTGGAGACACGCTCACCCCTCATCCGCCTTCCTGAGCCCGCTCAGCCATCAGCCCTGCCGCCTCCTTGCTGCCCCACCAGGGGGTGCCCGTTCTGGGGGTGCTGTGGAGAGCAAGAGGGAGCCCCGCCCCCGGGAGCTCAAAGCCTGGAGGAAGAAGGAAACTCCCCTGTGGATACTCAGAGACAGGTTCGAGCCCAGGGAGAGGAGGGTGGGGCTGGGACGTGTGGCCTTGGAAAGCTTCCTGGAGGAGGTGCCACTGAACACTCGCCCAAGGCTTCTGGGCCCCAGATGTGAGCTTCTGGCACAGGCCAGACCTGGCTGAACCCATCCCTGGCTTCTCGGCAAAGGACGTTGGCAAGCCCCACGTTGGCTGACTCGGATCATTTGCATATCATTTGCATGTATCTGCATATGCCGTGGCACAGACCGGTCTCTTATGCATTTAAATTGCGAGTTATTTGTCTCTCTCCGAAAGCTCTCATTTTTTTTTCTCCCCCCAAGGGGAGCTGGCTCCATTTCCCCTGGTTGCCCTCCTAATGCAAAACGGTGGAGTCTGCCCAGCACGGGGCAAGGCGGTGCGACTGCGGGTACAATCAATACGCGTCTGCTGTTCCAGCTTTCAGAGCCCCTCGTTATTTTTAAGACACCCAGGACGGCCCGAGAGAGAGAGAGAGAGAGAGAGAGAGAGAGAGAGAGAGAGAGAGAGAGAAAGAGAGAAATGGTTGCTCAAAAGTGGGAGAAGAGGAAAATATAATTCTAATTTTTTCATAGCGGGAGTCTATTAAATACCTAAAACTGAAAAATCATGATGTAGCAAACAGTCAAATAGTCCTCTAAGATTTGTTATGGCCTCACCCTGTTGAATTTCCTTCTCCCTAGAGGTAACCACTTTCACCTTTTTAACTAGTTATTTATGTCATTTGCCTGTACGTATGTTTCTATACAACAAACCTATTCCATAAAAGGTAATTATGTGTGTCTCTTGTCCATGATGAGCCTAGTCATGATATCTAAATATATTTTTGAGTCTGGATTTTAGATTACAGAAGCCATAATAACAAGCAAACCTTTCATTAACAAAATGATATGATTGTAGTAATTTCAAATACAAAACCCATTTGGGCTGGTCTTGTAGTATGAGGTGAATCTATAAAAAGTAGTACACAGAAATAAGCTTAACTGCAGGACCACATTACTAATAAACAACAGTGAGGCACCATTAAAAGATGTGTGATTGTCAGGAGAACTAAAGGCTCAGTGTTTTCACAGGATAATTCTACCAACATTTAAAGGTCAGATAATTTCACTACTGTGTACTTAAGCTATCCTGGAACATGCAAAAAGTTATGAAGCACAAAACTGACAACGATTGTACAAAAATAAAAATATTACCCAACCTCACTAATATTGAAATAACATTAACCAAAATATTAACAAAGATAATCCAAAAACACATTGAAAAAGAACATCATGACCAATAAGATGCAAGTGTTCCAGTAGTCAAAGATCTCTGAAAATAATTATAAAGCTATGAAGAAAACTAATAAACTCATCTCCCTAGACAGTGAAAAGATATTTGACAAAATTAAACTCTTAAATAACATTTAAGATAACTGAAATGATGATAACTTAGAGAATTTTCTTTTTTGCCAAAAAAGTCAATCAAATCCTTAATATTAAATATTGAAACTACAAAGTTTAAAAAAATCCTAAAAATATAATAGCTGTAAGGTATAAGAACATGAGATACTAGTATAATGGGAGTAATTATTTTTGAAAGGCCAATGCCTGACATTAAGAGCTATTATGCTTTTATGGTTACCAAGTGTATATGTCATATATTGCAAACAATTACTATACTATAGTTGCTCCAATGGTGAAGTTTTTTTTTTGAGTCAGAGTCTCACTCTGTTGCCCAGGATAGAGTGCAGCGGTGCAGTCACAGCTCACCATAGCTTCCACCTCCTGGGTTCGGGAGATTCTTCCACCTCAGTCTTCTGAGTAGCTAGGGCTACAGGTACGTGCCACCACACCCGGCTCATTTTTTTATTTTTTTGTAGAGACGAAGCTTTGTTATGTTGCCCAGGTTGGTCTTGAACTCCTGGGCTCAAGCAATCCTTCTACCTCAGCCTCCCAAAGGGCTGAGGTTACAAGTGTGAGCCACTGTGCCCAGCCTGAATGGTGAGGTATTAAAAAGCTGTTAGATGTCATCTCTTTTGTTTGGTTGAACCTGCTGCAAATGGGTAATAAAATTATTCAATGTTATATGAAAATAATTCCAACCCACTATAAAAATTATCTGTGTGTGGGTATCATATCTTACAGATATTTGTTTGTTAATACATGAACAAACAGAACCCCAATCTTTTTTCTTTAATCTATAAAAACTCATTTGGAGAACCACTCTTTTTCAGTCTGCAAACTGTCTTAATTGCTTACAATACCTCCTTTATTATCCATCCCTTGGCCCCCTCAGCCACCCCCCCGCTCCCCCCAGAACTCAGTAATGCTCTTCTGTGATATTTTCTAGGCTGAAGGCAGTAAGATTTCTTAAATTAGGACATCAGAAATTCCAATTCTACAGTAACCTGGGTGGTTAATGATTTAATTTCCATAAAATGGTTAAAATTCACTTCACATAGGCAGGAGGAGAAAAGGAAATGACATCAGAGGTGCTTAGCTAAAGATGAGAAGAACTGCAGCTGTGGCCTCCCCATTCATCAGGCAGAAGATTTATCTAGTTCTACCACTTCTGTGATAGAGCAGACTTTGCAAAGATGGCTCTCTCAGAAAATTCAGGACAGTGAACAGAAACTGTCAGACTGCCTTTTCTTCAAGAAATTATCCTTAGTTCGCTAGAAAATTCCTGAAGGTTACTTCCTGAATCAAATTCTTACTGAAAAATCTTTCTAGTTTTCTACTTTTTGCTATAAGCTCTCTTGGTGGGATTCATCTCTGTCCCTACCATATTTTGTTGTTTTCTTTTAAAAGTTGGCAAGTAGGCAAGATCAACTGGACAATTAATACTTGAGGACTCAGAAAGATTTTAACCTCTGTTTAGGGAACTTTTGCTGAACAGTGTTCATGACAATATTTAAAACAATAATTTTATTGACTATTAAAATGGAACTGGAAACTAAGGTCATCAGGAAATTAACTCTCTTATTCAGGCTTTAGCATGGTGAGAATTTATATTTTGAGAAAAGCCTGTTTACTAATAGTCATTTTAAAAAACGGTTTACTTTTTTGATTCTTTGTGTTAGTTTCCCCTCAAATTTTAGCAGATTCTCATATTTAACTTATCTTAATCAGACTGCAATAAAACAAAAAATAAACGGAATTTGGAGAATATTGACACCCTTGACATCAATTCACTCCACAAATCCAAGATAGTACTCAACTGAAGGCAAGGTAGTAACAAGAAGCAAGCACAAAGTAGGCATTGGGGGCACGGATGCTGCTGTGTTTCTTCATCTGAGTACTGCTTCACAGCTGGTTCAGTTTGTAAAAATTCATCATATTGTACACTATGGTATGTATACTCTTCTGTTTATATATTATACTTCAACAAAGTTTTTAAAAATGCAGTCCTGTTCTACCTGGTAGCAGTTACCATCCAAGGGCTGAATATCCTCAGTCTGCAAAATTAGGTATAGGTCTAATATCCATGATTATATAACTGTGATAAACCAGTACTAAGATTCCCCAACCTTTGAGATAGAAGACTCAATGAACCACCTACCATCTCTACCCATTTCATTAACTTGGTCTAGGCCTCATGTGCTATGGAAGAAATTCAGTATTGTCAAGAATACTTTTTGAGATCGTAATGTAATGTCTTTTCCTTTGGTGCCATGAGCAAATTATATGAGATGCAATTACACTTTCTACAAGAGCATTTTAAGAAAACCGTCGAGAAACTAGTTGGTTTCTAAATTACACTTTGCAAATCGCTGGCATAGTGAAAAAAAGGGGTGCTGGTTTGAAAGAGGACATGGACACCCATTACTTCATTCTATCTTTCGAACTCATCTGTTTTTCTACTTGCCTCTTTAGAGATATTTTCTACATGTAGGGTAAATATTCAGTGTTTTCTAATGTGCCAGGGACTGAGGATAAGAAGATGAAGCTGGTCTCTGCCTGTATCAAAGAATAGCTAGCTAATTATCAAACCCACCTCCTCTTCTTCCCAGGTACAGAGTTAAACTCTATTTCCCAGCCTTCCTACAGTTAGCGGAGGCATATGACTGAATTTACAGCTAGTGCAACAGAAGGCTTGGTCCATAAAAATCTCTCATGCAATATCCCTCCCATGCCCTTTTTACCTGCTGGATTGACTGAGGTGAGCATGGCAACGCTGAAATCCAAGTGTAGAGAGTGAAATCACAAGCTAGAAGGAGTCTCAGTTATTACTTGTGGAGGGCCAATGGCTAATCAGGACCTTTCTGGGACTGAATGTGACTAAGAAATAAACTTATTTCATGTTTCATGTTATACATTTCTGAGTTGGTTTGCTATGGCAACTGGCATTTATTAATACTGTCAACTTAAGGAACTGATTACCTTTTAAGGAGATACCTACCCACACACACAAAAACCACAATACAATTTAGTAAGTGCCACAACAAAATAATAAAACTTATATAAAAGTTGGAGGAGGGAGCAGTTAATCCTGCCCAGAAAGGGTTCTTGAAGTAAGAAACATGTGAGCTGGACTTTGGAGAATCAATAGGTAGGAATTTCTCAGGACACCAAGTAGGGGGGGCAAGGGGCAATGCCTAGTATTGAGAAAGAAAGAAAGGCATGAACACACATAATGTGCCTAGAAGTATTTGCATATGGCGAAGTGTTTTTGTGAGGGGAGTTGTGGGAACTAAGTTATTCAAAATAATTCCAATCCATTATAGTGAAAGTCATTAATGATGTCAAGTGACACAGCATAGGAAGGGTTGACTGGGAAGAGGAGAGCTGGAGACAGGCAGATTAAGCAGGAAGTCGTGGTAGAAACATGAAGAGGAAGGGACAGCACTGACAAATGTTTTTGATGTAAAAACGAACCTGACAAGATGTGGAGGGCAGGGGGCGGAGGGATGGGAAAGGTGAGGAGCAGTTACAGGTAATCCTGAAGCTTCTAACTTAGAAGAACGAGTAAAATCTTAAGGACTGAGGAAAGTAGGTGATCTGAGATCAGAAAACAAATACAGATCATGGGGGAGACAGGAGACCCATAATTAATTCAGTTTTAAAATTACTGTTTTTGAAACACTTTTTTGGATCCATCAGGTCATGGGGGATTATGAGGATGGCCTAAAACATATTTAATTTAGCTGTAGATCATCTTTTGGAAGTGAGAACATGGGAAAGCCCTGAAATGAATTGTTAGGTAGATCTCTAAACCACCTTAGGAGGAAATACGAATTTTTTTTTAAAGTAAATTTTACTTATTAAAAAAATGGGGCTGGGCACTTTGGGAGGCCAAGGCGAGAGGATTGCCTGAGCCCGGGGGGTGAGACCAGCCTGGGCAACTTGGTGAGACCTCGTCTCTACAATAAATCACAAAAATTAGCTGGGTGTAGTGGCATGTGTCTGCAGTTCTAGCTACTTGGAAGGCTGAGGCGGAAGGATCGCTTAAGCCCAGCAGGTCAAGGCTGTGGGTGTCATAAGCATGCCACTGCACTCCAGCCTGGGTGACAGAGTGAGACTCCAACTCAAAAAAAAAAAAAAAGGTAATCATATGATTCAAGCAAACAATTTAAAAAGAGTATATAGAATGAAAGTCTTTCTTTTCCCATTTCTCAAGCAACCTATTTTTTCCACCCCCCAGTAAGCAGTGTTATGATTCCTTCTGTATCCTTCCTGATATATTCTTCACACATACAAGCAAACATGCATAAATCTGTCTTCCCCCTTTTTATAATACACATACACAGACCCCTTGCACTCCCTGGCTAAGGGACATTTACTTACTTTAGAGTGGCTCCCTCAGTCTTAATCACATCCCCATCTTTCAGATAAACATATTGCTGCTCTCCATTTTCTATAATTTCTTCTCTCTGAGGATTCCGTGGTAGTTTTTTAATGCAGTAGGTAGTGTCTAGTCACAAAACATGCAAAACATATTAAGTCACTTTAAATGGTAATTCAGCCTTTTAAGAGATCAACTTTCATAGAGCTAACACTTGTGAATGACTGCATAAAATATTAACACAAAGAGACAATAGATAATGGGATGAATTACAGCAGCTTATCTCTGGGATGTAATTATTTCATACATCTCAACAAAAGAGCTCTTTATTCTCTCATGCCCTTCTAGGTCTACATAAAAGTCTGTTTTTCCAGCTGCTCCCAGTTTATACAAAAATTTCAGAGTAGTTCTTCATAAACTCAGTCAGTTTTGACATCCTGACAGGTGTCAAAGAGGCAGCAGTAATACAGAACCTGGGAACACTTGCCTATCTAGCTGCTTAACATATAGTAGAGAAGTCACAGAAGTCATTAAAAATAAGGAGGACAGTATAAGGTCCTTGCTGTTAGTGCTGAAAGGGAGCCCCAAACCTGGGGCTAAGATATTAAACCTTTAATATTTAAAGTTTAACCCAGAGTACCTCTCACTGCCACAAAGAAAGCCAGTTAATTAACCAATCAACAGTTGAGTGTCAATCATCTAACCAGCATACTATGTATGTGAATACAAGCAGTGTGAGTTAAAGTACTTAAAAGCTGTCATAGTTGGGGAAGTAAAACTTACAAACAGGATACAAGGAACTAGTCAGTATCATTTAATGCATACTAAATGGGCAATTCAGCTAATAAAAGAAACAAAAGTTCAGAGAATGGAGAAACAGGAAAGGATTCATAAACATGACAGAACTTGAGGTGTGACTTACAGGATGAGCAGAACGGGTAAGCGTACAGAGAAGGACTTGCAGGTAAGGGGAATGGCATCAGTAGAGGCATGGAAATGAGAATGAGCATGGCGTATGTGTGACAACATAATGCTACCAACTTGGCTGATGCAAAATACTGGCTGGGAAGAGTGGAGTAAAGTTGGATAGGTAAGATGAGCTTAGAGCAGGGAGGGCCTAAAATTGCCTTTCACAAAAGAGAAGAGTTTAAACTTTACCATACATGAGGACTGCACTCTCAGTAAGAGAATGAAATAGTGCTAACAGGCCGATCAGTACGGTGGCTGTGGGTGGGGACACTTCAGAGGGGAGATCAGAGAGACCAGGATGGGATAACAGCAGTAACCCAGCCAGAAAGGAGTATATATTAAGGTTTGGGCGGTAGCACTGGAAACAGAGACAAAGACATCTGGAAGAAACATTGACAAGGTATACAAATCTGGCTAGCATGGAGGATAAAGGAGATAGAAACACTGAAACAAAGATAAAATAAAACAAACAGTAGCAAACAGCACCTTCCCTCTGCAATCTCTAGCTCCATTATTCTGTATCTTAGTGGCCAAAGCAAAACAATTATGTGCTTTTGTGAGAACTGACATTATGGACCAAGACTGCAACAATTAGGTTTTTTTTTTTTTTTGGTTTCTGTCTTTAATCTGCATAATTTCATCTTTCAGTAAAGAAGTGGAGACACTACATTTCTAGTTATGAGACCTTTGGTAGATAATCTTTCCAAAAAAATCCACAACTAACTCAAAATTACAAAAAAATGTCATATTATAACTTTCTATCAGTTTCCAAAATTATGTCCAAATATAAATAAAAACACATATCCTCTTCACAACAGTTATCTATAGGCAGGATGGAGAATATATCTTAGTAATTGCCTTAAAGTTATGGAAGGCCTGAGATCATCTGCTTAGAATGTGGACAATAATAGCACCTACTTCATATTATCCACTAAAGTGTTTATTTAGCGCAGTGCCTGGTACAGAGTAGAGGCTCAACAGTTGAAAGTTAGTGTTAAATCTGAGGTAGTAATTGTCATGCAGACTAAATTAAAACTGACAGAGAAAAGGAAAAAAGAAGATTTGATACAGAAAACAGGAATTTTTCCTTCCCTCTTTGTAAAAATTAGGGACAATATTCAATTGTCATGTCAATTTCTAAAAAGCACCATTTAAACATAAGGTATTTAGTGAAAGGTTTATAGATTATTTAGCTCTGTAACCAAAATAAATTATTCTCTAAACGTGGCTTTCCTCAATGAGGTAATGAATGGTTTCTGATTACCATTATTGATGCTTTTACAAATATCTCCTATGCCTCCAGAATGATCCCGGTGCCAGTGAGTCACTATGATTTCCTGGATTGCTGTGTTAAATTCAGTCAAAGCCTGCTTTAAACAGCTGATATATTCTGGAATTGCTGGCTCTCCAGTATCAATGAGGACTCTCCTGAAAATTAAATGAAAGATAGTCACACAACTGAAACAGAGGTAATATTAGCATATTTTTCACACAGATAAATTAAATAAAGGAAAATGCATTATTGTTTCCAACATTTTCTAAACTAGCTATATGTCACTTCATTGTTATACTCAGAAATTAGGTAACCTGTCCAAGGTTACTCTGCAAACAAATGGCAGAAGCAGCTTTCACGTACAGGTGTCTTGGTGCCAGAATATGTGCTCTTACCTACTCTGTCTTCGAGATCTCATATCTCAATTTATCTCAAATGTTTCATAGGTATGAAAGAATTTGATTCAATAGTATCCCTAAATAAATCTAGTTTTTGGGAATAGATATGTAACTTATCACTGAAGTTTTACATTGGCACCCTATACATGAAAATCAAGGCTATAGGGAGGCATAGGGGAAATGCCTGAGCTATTTTCTTTCTTTAGACAACCTTATCAGCTATATATTTTTTGCTTGTGGTTCTGAATCTTCCTTATACTTTGTCCTTCCTCACTGTTTTATGGGTGGACTTTCTCTATGAAGTTTTCCCGAACTAAAGACATTAGGGTGACATTTTCCTCAATAACCAATTCACAAACTTGTTTTATTTATTTAAGCTTTTATTTTATTATAGAGATGTGGGGTCTAAGTAAGGGTTAACTACACAAGTAGGCTGCACGCAGGTCAAGTCTGGGCCTCCAACTGGCCCTCACTTTCCCTAGCTTAGGACCAGGTACCCTTACAAGCTTAATTCGTCCCATAGTAACACCTCACTAATTCAGGCTGAACGAGTGAAGATTAGTCTTGATAAAAAGTCAGAATCATTCATTCATTCATCAGTAACTGTTTATGAATTATCTACTATGTAACATGCCTTTATTTTTTGTAGTAAGCAAGACAAAAAACCCTAACATTCTAGTGTTGGGTGGGAAGGGGGAACTGTGAATGATGAAAAACAAATAAGAAAAGTAACAGTAGAAAGCATTTTGCAGAGCATTAAAATTGGATACATATGATAGTAAGTAACTGAATGGCTACATTATATTGGATTTTTTTCCCCCAACCCTACTTCCAGAGAGCTATAGCCAATAAAAACAAACTGGCCTTCCACAGGGAAGGAGGGCAGTGGCCTTATGGCCCGTTGGCCTCTATCTACCCCTAAGTTCCACAGAACAGCGATCTACTCCAGCACAGTGTTGAACTGTCCATTCTGGAGACAGTGGTCCAAAGGGGCATTCATTATAGGGTCCTATTGACAGTGGAACAGTAAGGAATAGAGGGCTTAAAGAATATTTAGAAGGCACAATCAAAAGGTTTTTTTTTTTTTTTTTAAACAATTGGATTGGGAAGGGAAGGGAAAGTGTTGATGATTCTGAGGTTTCCAGGCAGGATGACAAATGTGCCATTAACTGAGATGGTAAACACTGGAGGCAGCAAATTTGAGATAAATTTGATTTGGGTCACAATGAATTTTATGGCATTCCTAACCCTCTTCCCTTAATTTTTCTCCATAGCCATTATTATCATGAAACATATCATATATTTATATGTTTATTTATTTATTACCTACCTTCATACCCCCTACCACCTATGAATTTGAATCCCGTGAGGGCAGGAACCTTGTCTTGTTTGGTTCAAGGAGCTTACTTCCACATCTACAATACATTGTGCCATGCTTGGCACTGTATACACTCACAGTAAATTAAAAATATGTAAAACGATATAAAATTGTGATACTTCCAATAAGACTCTCTAGCTCACTATCTTATTTGTAGTTACTTATTACAAATTCTTGCCCTCCCTTAATTAGTGTTACTCAGACTATTTGGGATTTTCTGGCCCTGGAAAAGAATCCTTCCATGCTTCAGATTATGACTTCTCAAATGTTTCAAACCATTAAGACCCCTCACCCCCATTTTTTTTTTTTGAGTTGGAGACTCACTCTGTTGCCCAGGCTGGAGTATAGTGGCACAATCACGGCCACCACAGCCTCGACCTGCTGGGCTCAGGCGATCCTTCTGTTTCAGCCTCCCAAGTAGCTGGAACAACAGGCACATGCCACTATGCCTGGCTAAATTTTTTGGTTTACTGTAGAGATGAGATCTCATCATGTTGCTCATGCTGGTCTTGAACTCCTGGGATCAAGTAAGTAATCCTTTCACCTAGACCTCTCAAAACGCTGGGATTAAGGGTGTGAGCCACTGGCTAACTTCTTGATATTTTGCAGAGATGAGGTTTCACTATGTTGCCTAGGTTGGTTTTGAACTCTTGGGCTCAAGCATCCTCTCACCTCTGCCTCCCAAAGTGATGGGATTACAGGTATTAGTTTGCCTGGCCAGACTCCTGTATTTTTAATAAAAGACCAGATATCATTCTGATTAAAAGTCATGACAAAATTAACAGGGTTTATATGCAGATTTGATAAAATCCAGTAGCAAACAGATCTTTTAGAATGTTTGTTCCGTTATTTGAGGTGAAAATGTGAGTGATCAGAGGCCTCTGACACTAGAGAACATAGTTTCTGGACCTCCATTTTTAGGTCTCCTAATGGTCCTGTCTTGTTCTAACAAAATTGATATTGGCACAGGAAGGACCCTCAAAGCAAGGAAAACAGAACTTTCACAAGTCTTGAAATAAACACAATTATTCAGAACAAAGGAGGGGTGTCTAAATGCTATAAAACCTAAAAAATGAGCTGGGCATCGTGGTGCGCACCTGTAGTCCCAGCTACTCTGGAGGTGGAGACAAGAGGCTATCTGGAGCCTAGAAGTTTGAAGTTGCAGTGAGCTATGATCTGGTCACTACATTCCAGAAAAGCGAGACCGCTTAAGAAAATACTAGAAAAGCCGGGCTCGGTGGCTCAGCCTGTAATCCCGAGCCTTGGGAGGCTGAGGTGAGTGGATTGCCTAAGCCCGCGGGTTCGAGACCCACCTGGGCAACTTGGCGAGACCTCATCTCTACAATAAATCAAAAAATTAGCCGGGCATGGTAGCGCACGCCTGTAGTTCCAGCTACGTGGAAGGCTGAGGTGTAAGGATTGCCGGAGCCCAGCAGGTCGAGGTTGTGGTGGCCGGGAGTGGCTACTGCACTCCAGTCTGGGCAACAGAGTGAGACTCCAACTCAAAAAAAAAAAAAAGAAAATACTAGAAGGATTGCCTGAGCCCAGCAGGTTGGCGCTGGGGTAGCCGTGAGCATGCCACTGCACTCTAGCCTGGGCAGTGGAGTGAGACTCCAACTAGGAAAAAAAAAAAATCTAAAAAGTGAGTTTGTACATGTTTATTGTAGCACTATTCACAATAGCAAAAACATGGAATCAACTGTACTGCTCATCAAAAGTGGACTGGATTAAAAAAAACGTGGTAACATACACAGATGAAATACTCTGCAGCTACAAAGAAAAGACAAAATTTTGGACTCAACAACTTGAATGGATTTAGAGTGTATCAAACTCAATGATCTATCACAGAAACAAAGAACTGAATACCACATGTTCTCACTCATAAGTGGACCCTAAACATTTACAATAATACTATAAGAAAGAGATTGGTGGTAGCTAGGGTGTGGGGCACATAACATT
>CAUYQG010129730.1:0-13887 GCA_963574415.1 Tarsius wallacei
AACCTCCTTACACTGATAAAGGATTTTGGCAAAGTCACAGAATACAAAATACACAAGCAAAAGAGAGCCACATTCTTATACACCAACAACAAACAGGCAGAGAACCAAATTAAAAGCACAATCCCATTCACAGTAGCCACATACACACACAAAAGAAATACCTTGGCTTCTTCCTAACCAGAGAAGTAAAAGATCTTTACAATGAAAATTACAAAACACTCCTCAAATAAGTCAAAGATGACACAAATGAATGGAAAAATATTTCATGCTCATGGATTGTGCTTTTAATTTGGTTCTCTGCCTGTTTGTTGTTGGTGTATAAGAATGTGGCTCTCTTTTGCTTGTGTATTTTGTATTCTGTGACTTTGCCAAAATCCTTTATCAGTGTAAGGAGGTTTTTGACAAATTATCTTGGATTTTCGAGGTATAGGATCATATCTTCAACAAAGAGGAATGATTTGACTTCTTTTCCTATATGGATGCCCCTGATTTCCTTTTCTTGTCTGATTGCTCTAGCTAGGGCTTCCAGAACTATATTAAACAAGAGGGATGAGAGTGGGCAGCCTTATCTAGTTCCGGTTTTCAGGGGAAATGATTCCAATTTCTGTCCATTTAGCAATATGTTGACTGTGGGTTTATCTTATATTGATCTTACTATTTTGATGTATATTCTTTGTATGCCTAGGTGCTCAAGGATTTTTATCAAGAAGGGATGCTGAATTTTATTGAAACCTTATTTAATGATATAATCATGTGGTTCTTGTTTTATATCTGCTGATGTACTTAATTACATTTATGGTCTTGCAGATGTTGAACCAGCCTGCATCCCAGAGATGAAACCTGCTTGGTCATGGCGGATGATTTTTGAGATGTTTCGTAGGATCCGATTTGCAAAAATCTTGTTGAGAACTTTTGCATCTATATGTATCAAGGATATTGGCCTATAGTTCTCTTTCTTTGTTGAATCTTTACCTGGTTTGAGTATCAGGGTAATGTTAGCTTCATAAAATGATTTGGGGAGAATTCCTTCTTTCTCGATTGCCTGGAATACCTTCGGTAGGATTGGTATTAGCTCCTCCTTGTACATTTTGTAGAATTCTGCTGAAGTCCATCTGGTCCAGGGCATTTTTTGTAGGTAATTTTCTTATGAAAAAGTCAATTTCCTGGGTAGTTATTGAACTATTTAGGATCTCAATTTCTTCTTGCTTCAACCTTGGGAGGTTGTACGATGTCAGAAAGTCCTCCATTTCATTTACTTTTTCACACAGGTGTGCATAGTAATCTCTGATAATTGTTTGTATTTCTTTTTTTTTCTGAGTCAGAGTCTCACTCTGTCACCCAGACTAGAGTGCAGTGACATGCGCCCAGCCACTCCAGCATTGACCTGCTGTGCTCAAGTGATCCTTCCGCCTTAGCCTTCCAAGTAGCCAGAACTACAGGTACATGCTATCACAGCCAGACAATTTTTTGATATATTGTAGAGATGAGGTCTCACCAAGTTGCCCATGCTGGTCTCGAACCCCTGAGCCCAGGCAATCCTCTCACCTCAGCTTCCCAAAGGGCTGGGATTACACGCTTGAGCCACCATGCCCAGGCAATTGTTTGTATTTCTTAGGGGTCAGTTGTGACTTGATCTTTTCCATTTCTAATTGTGTTTATTTGGGCTTTTTCTCTCTTTTTCTTGTTCATTCTGGCTAGGGATCCATCAGTTTTATTTATCCTTTCAAAAAATCAGCTTTTTTTTGCTGATTTTTCCTATGGTATTTTTATCTTCTCTGTCCCATATTTAGGCTTTTACTTTGGTGATCTGGATTCTTCTGCTAAAGTTGGGGTTTTGGTGGTCTTGCCTTTCCAGCTCCCTTAGGTGATTTGTTAGGCTGTTAACTTATTCTCTTTCTTGATGTGTGTTCATAGAGTTATAAATTCCTCTCTTAGTACTATTTTCATGGTATCCCAGATGTTTTGGTAAGATGTTTCTTCATTTTCATTTGTCTCCAGGAATATTTTAGTTTCTGTTTTGATTTCTGGTTTGACACAGGAGTTGTTCAGCATCATGCTGTTTAGTGTCCATGTCTTTGTGGGAATTTTGTTGGTGGTGATATTTATTTTTATTCCACTGTGGTTTGAGAAGGTGCATGGCAGTATTTCAATCTTGTAAAAGTTATTTATATTTGATTTGTGGTCAAGAGTACATTCCATATGGTGATGTATATTCTTTGGTTACTGGGTGGAGTGTTCTGTAGGTATCTACTAAATCTATTTGGTCAAGTGTCAAGTTGAGTTTCCAGATCTCTTTGTTGATTTTTTGCCCCTGTGATCTAGTGAGGTATTTAAGTCTCCAGATATGATAGTGTTAGAGTCAATATCTTTTTTTAGTTTTCTTAGTAGATGCTTTATAAAAGCTGGTGCTTCTGTGTTGGTTGCATATATGTTTAGGATGGTTATTTCTTGTTGATGGATCAAAACTTTTATCATGATGTAGTGTCCTTCTGTACCTTTTTAATTTTTGAGATCTTAAAGGTCATTTTGTCTGATATTAAGATCATAATTCCTGCCTTCTTTTGTGAGCCATTTTCCTGAAAATTTGTTTTCCATCCTCTAACTTTGAGTCTGTGGGTGTCCTTTGTAGTGAGATTAGTTTCTTGGAGACAGCATATTACTGAGTCATGTTTTTTAATCCTGTTTTCCATTCTATGTCTTTTTAGTGGTGCATTTAGTCTACTCATGTTTAGACTGAGTATTGAAATGTGAGAGTTTGTTCTTGTCATAATGCTTTTATAAGGCTACTTTGTTTTTGTTTAGCTTTTGTGTGCATATATGTGTGTGTTTTCATTTTTGCAAGTATGCTATATGTTCTGCTCATTATGTTTGTTTGTAATCTTGTGAAGTATATGGTCTCTCTTTTGTTTCTTTTTTCTTCTGTGCACAACACCTTTTTAAGGGTCTCCTGTAGAACTGGTCTCAAAGCAGCATATTCTCTCAGAGATTGTATTTCTGGGAAGAATTTTAATTCTCCATTGCTAATGAAGCTTAGCGTGGCTGTGTAGGAAATTTTTAGTCAAAATTGTTTATCTTTTAGAACATTAAGGATTAAGGTCCAATTCTTCCTGGCCTGTAGTGTTTCTGCAGAGAAGTCTACAGCCATTCTGATTGGTATCCCCAATAGGTAATCTGACCTTTTTCCCTTGCTGCCTTTATGATTTTTTTCTTTTATACCTGCTTTATGTAGGTGAATTACTATGTATCTAGGGGTTGGTTTTCTCATAAGGTGTCTTGCAAGGATTCTCTGAATCTCTTGTGCTTGTATAGTCATCTCTCTGACCAGATGAGGAAAGTGTTGTTGAATTACTTCATGGAATGTTTGTTCCACGGTGTTTTCTGTTTCTCTTTCTATTTCCGGTATTCTGATCAGATGTAGGTTTGGTTTCTTGATAAAATCACACATCTCTTGGAGAGTTTCTTCTTCTTAAGTTTTTTTTTTCTCTTTTTTTTAGTAAATTGGGTTAATTTCATATATTGGTCTTCCAGCTCTGGGATTCTTGCTTCTACTTGGTCAATTCTGTTTTCCACTCTTGTCAGTTTGTTATTTATTTCTTGGATGGAGTTCTTTATTTTTGTTATTTCTAAGTAGGTTTTCTTGAGTTTGTCCAGCTCTGTTGCAATTTTATTTAGTTTTAGCCCTTGCATTTCTTGATTTTTATTCATTCTATCCAATGATTCGCTGATCTCTGTAAGTACCTTCTGGGTGCTGTTGTTCTTGGAGATAGCCATTGTTTACACTCCAGTAGCTGTTCTTTCTGGCATTTATTTTTTGCTGGGACTCTGACAGTTACCAGCAGTTCTTTGTTGACTTTTTCTTCATTTGTAGTAGTTCTCTTATCTCTCTCTTTAATTTCATTGCTCAGTGGAAAATCACTTCTGATATTTGTGCTACCTTTGTCCTTCCTTGAGCTGGGGCTCTAGGTTTGTTCAATTATGAAATAAGGCTGGGGGTAGACTCCCTCATTCTTTAAACGCTTTTTTTCACTTAGCTTTTAGGTCAACACATTTTTTAAAAATTTCCTTTTACCTTGTTGGTGCTGGCTCCTCTCAGCCTCTATTGCCAGCTTCTCCATCTTCTCTGCCTAACCTTTAAATGTTGGAGGATCCCAGGATTTTCCTGGCCCTCTTCTCTTCCCCTCTATCTATTCACATGTCTTGGTGAACTTTTTGTATATCATCTGTACTCTGATGAGTCTGAAAAGTGTGTTTCTGTCATTGACCTCTCCTGTGAGCTCCAAACACACATCCAGGCTCGTTGTCTAAGACTCATCTCAAACTTAAAATGTCCAAAACAAAACTCATGATTCCAACCTCTGAACCTTTCCTATCCCCATTGCTCTCCCATGTCAGTAAATGACACCACATTTAAACAGGTCCCAGATCTCAGAATCATCCCTAATTTTCTTGTGGCCTCAGACTGGCAACTGGAATCCAGTTCTGCATAAAATCAAATACAATCCATAATCTAAAAATCAGCCAGACACCTCCTCAGGGATTATTCACAGTCAAATAACTTGTTTTGCCACTCCCAAGCATAACTCATCAAAACCCTCTCCTAATTCCAACCTGTTCCAGAAGACAGTTGTCAGAGAGACATGTGTGAATTGAGTGAATTAACAGCCTCAGGGAAAAATTGTTTTTATTTTTTTTAAAGGGTGGGGTACAATTCAAAATTAGGTATACAAGTACAGATAAAGTTTGGGCCTCCCTTTGGTCCTGACTTTGCCTGGTTTGAGATCAGGTTTCCTTATTGATGTTGTGTCCCCCTCACCCCTACCCTGTAATTATCTCACTACTGCCAATCCCTTTCTTATAGTATTATGGTAAATGTTCAGGATCCACTTATGAATGAGAACATTGTGGCACCCTGTTCTTTGTTTCTGTGATAGATCACTGAGTATGGTAGACTCTAAATCCATCCAAGTCGCTGCAAAGTCCATATGTTTGTCCTTTTTATGGCTGCATAATATTCCTTTGTGTATATGTACCACATTTTTTTTTAATCCAGTAGAGTTTCAATGGGCGGCACAGTTGGTTCCATGTTTTTGTTATTGTGAATAATGCTGCAATAAACATGTGTGTGCAGGTATCTTTTTTGTAGAATGATTTGAGTTCTTCCGGGTATATTCCCAGTAGGGGAATTGCTGGGTCATATGGAAGGTCAATGTCTCATTCTTTTAGAAATTGCCACACTGTCTTTCAAAAAGGTTGCACTAGTTTGCATTCCCACCAGCAGTGTAGAAGTGTTTCTTTTTCTCTGAATCCTCACTAGCATCTGTTGTAATTTGTTTTATTAATGATGGCCATTCTTAATGGGGTTAGTTGATATCTCAATGTGGTTTTGATTTGCATTTCTCTGATGATTAGTGAGGCTTGGCACTTTTTCATATGTCTGTTGATTGCCCTTATCACTTCTTTTGAGGAGTGTCTGTACATGTCATTTGCCCACTTTTTAATGGGGCTGTTTGTTTTTATCCTTTCGGCAGATTTGAGTTCTTTGTAGATCCTGGATATTAGGCTTTTGTTAGGTGTACAGTTGGCAAGTATTTGTTCCCATTCTGTGGACTGTCTCCCCACTCTCTTGATGTTTTTTATTGCTTTGCAGAAACTTGTCAGTTTGAAGAGGTCTCATTTGTCTATCTTATCTTTAGTGGCATGGGCACTTGGGGTTTTGATCAGGAATTGGTTGCCAGTTCCAATTTCCATAAGGGTGTCTCCTGCATTTTCTAAGGTTTTTATAGTTTGAAGCTTTACATTTAGGTCTTTGATCCATTTAGAGTTGATTTTTATGTATGGTGATAGGTAGGGGTCCTGTTTCAGTCTTCATGTGGTCAGCCAGTTTTCCCAACACCATTTACTGAATAGGTAGGTTCTCTTCTCCCCAGTGGTTGTTTTTGGAGGATTTGTCAAAGATGAGTTGGTTGAGAAATTGAGGTTTTGCTTCTGGAATCTCTATCCTGTTTCATTGTTCTGTATGCCTGTTCTGGTACCAATACAAGGCTGTTTTGATTATCATAGCCTTATAGTAAAGTTTGGAAGAGTGATACCTCTTGCTTTGTTTCTGTTGCTAAGGATTGTTTTGGCTATTTGTGGTCACTTATGTTTCCATTTGAATTTCTGTATTGTCATTTCCAGGTCTGAGAGGAATAATGTTGATAATTTAATGGGTATTGCATTAAATCTGTGGATTGCCTTTGGGAGGATGGACATCGTAACAACATTGATTCTTCCTATCCATTAACATGGAATATTTTTCCATATTTGTGTCTCCTTGGATTTCTTTGAGAAGTGTTTTTATTTTTTCATTTTTTGTGTCTTCTTGGAGTTTTTGAGAAGTGTTTGTAGTTTTCATTGTAAAGGTCTTTCACTTCTCTAATTAGGAAGATGCCAAGGCATTTCTTTTCTTTTTTTGTGTGGCTATTGTGAATGCAATTGTGCTTTTTATTTGGTTCTCTGCCCACTTATTGTTGGTGTATAAGAAAGTGATTGTCTTTTGCACATTTATTTTCTACCCCGAGACTTTGCCAAAGTTATTTATTGTTGCAAGCAGGTTTTTGACAGATTTTCTTGGATTTTTGTGGTATAGGATCATATCACCAGCAAAGAGGAATAACTAGACTTTCTCTTTTCCTGTTTGGATACCCCTGATTTCCTTCTCTTGTCTAATTACTCTTGCTAGGACTTCCAACACAGTGTTGAACAAGAGGGTCGAGAGTGAGCAACCTTGTCTTATTCTGGTTTTCAAGGGAAATGTTTCCAGTTTCTGTCCATTTAACAATATGCTGGCTGTGGATTTATCGTAGATGGTGTATACTATTTTGAGGTATATTCTTTCTATACCTAGGTGTATTATGGTTTTTATCAAGAAGGGATGCTGAATTTTATCAAAAGCTTTTTCTGCATCTAATGATGTAATCATGTGGTTCTTGTTTTTACATTTGTTGATGTATTTAATTACATTTATGGTCTTGTGGCTGTTGAACCAGCCCTGCATCCTGGGGATGAAGCCTACTTGTTCTGGGTGGATGATTTTTGAGATGTGTTGTTGGATCCGATTTGCTAGAATCTTGTTGAAAATTTTTGCATCTATGTTCATTAGGGATATTGGCCTGTAGTTCTCTTTTTTTCTTGGATTTTTTCTAGTTGGGATATCCATTTAGCTTTGTAAAATGATCTGGGGAGAATTCTGTCTTTCGTGATTGCTTGGAATACTTTCGATAGGATTGGTTTCAATTCCTCCTTGTACATTTTGTAGAATTCTGCTGGAAAGCCATCTGGTTCAGGACTTTTTTTGTAGGTAGTTTTCTTATAATAGAATCAATTTTCTTGGATTTTATTGGTCTATCGAGTGTCTCAATGTCTTCTTGTTTCAACCTTAGGAGGTTGTGTGATGTCAGAAAGTCCTCCATTTCATTTAGCTTATCAAGTTTGTTTCCATACAGGTGTGCATAGTAATCTCTGATAATCTTTTGTATTTCTTCAGGGTCAGTTACAATTTGATCTTTTGTATTTCTGATTGTGTTTATTTGGGCCTTTTCTCTCTTTTTCTTGGTCATTCTGGCTAGGTGTCCATCAGTCTTATTTATGCTTTCAAAGAAACAGTTTTTTGTTTTGCTGTTTTTTTTCTATGGTATTTTTGTCTTCTGTGTCCCATATTTTGGCTTTTACTTTTGTGGGCTGGATTCTTCTGCTAAAGTTAGGGTTTTGGTGGTCCTGTCTTTCCAACTCCCTTAGGTGATTTGTTGGGCTGTCAACTTGTGATCTTTCCATTTTCTTGATGTGTATTTGTAGAGATATAAAATCTCCTCTTAGAACTACTTTTAAGGCATCCCAGAGGTTTTAGTAGATGTTTCTTCATTTTCATTTGTTTCCAAGAATCTTTTAATTTCTGTTTTGATTTCAGTGTTGACCCGGTAGTCATTCAGCACCATGCTGTTTAGTGTCCATGTCTTTGTGAGTTTGGGGGAAATTTTGTTGGTGTTGATATTTATTTTTATTCTACTGTGATCTGAGAAGATGCATGGCCATATTTCAACCTTATGAAATTTGTTTATGCTTCATTTATGACTGAGGATGTGATAGATCTTGGATCTGTAGTGGTGAGCAGCATGTACATTCTGTGGTTGTTGGGTGGAATTTTCTGTAGGTATCTATTGAAGTCCATTTGGTCAAATGACAAGTTGAGGTTCCAGATCTCTTTGTTGATTTTTTTGTCTCAACGATCTATCTAGGGTTGTTAATGTGGCATTTAGGTCCCCAGCTATAATAGTGTTAGAGTCAATATCTTTTTGTTAGTTTACTTTATCATTGTTTTATAAATGCTGGTGCTCCTGTGTTGGGTGCAGACATGTTTAGGATGGATATTTCTTGTTGATGGGTTGAACCTTTTATCGTTATGTAGTGTCCTTTCTTATCTTTTTAAATTTTGAATGGCTTAAAGGTTGTTTTGTCTGATATTAAGATTGTGACTTCTGCCTCTTTTGTGATCCATTTGCCTAGAAACTCATTTTTCATCCTCTAACTTTGAGTATGTGTGCGTATCTTGTGGTGAGATGAGTTTCCTGGATACAGCAAATAATTGGGTCATGGTTTTTTATACTGTTTGCTATTCTGTGTCTTTTTAGTGGTATATTTAGTCCATTCACTTTCAGGCTGATTATTGAAATGTGATTGTCTATCCCTGTCATCAGGTTCTCATAAAGTTTTTTCTTTGCTGGTTTTCCTTTAGCTTTGGGATTGATGTATGTGTGTGTTTTCATGTTTTCTGTTGTGATGTATTTTCTGTTGATTCTGTTTTCTGCTGTTCTCTTGGGGAGTGTGTGGTCATTCTTTTTTTTATTATTTCTTCTGTGCTTAATACTTTTTTAAGTGTCTTCTGTAGAGCTGGTCTGGATGCTACATAATCTCTTAAGGATTGGATATCTGGGAGCATTTTTTCATATGTTTCTTGGTCATTTGTATATCTTCTTCTGAGAGAGATGTGTCCATGTCATTTGCCCACATTTTAATGGGGTTATTTGCTTTTTTCCTTGTTGATTTGTTGGAGTTCCTTGTAGATTGGGTAGATTAGTCCTTTGTCAGATGTATAGTTTGAGAATATCTTCTTTCATTCTGTAAGTTGGCTATTTGCTCTGTTTATTATTTCTTTAGCTGTGTAGTAGCATTATCATTTAATTAAGTCCTTGTTGTTTACTTTTGTTTTTGTTACATTTGCTTTTGGGGTTTTAGTCATAATTTTTCTGAATAGGTTGATGTCCAAAAGAGTTTTTCCTAGGTTTTCTTCTTGAATTATTATGGTTTCAGATCTGAAACCATTTAAATCTTTAATCCATTTTGAATTAATTTTTGTATATGGGGAGGGATAGGGATCAAATTTTACTTTTCTGCATGTAGCTATCCAATTTCCTCAGCACCATTTGTTGAATAGGGTGTCCTTTCCCTAGTATATGATTTTGTCTGATTTGTCAAAAATTATTTGGCTGTAGTTATTTGGGTTTATTTCTGGATTCTCTTTTCTACTGCATTGGTCCATGTGTCTGCTCTTGTACCAGTACCATGCCGTTTTGGTCATTACAGACTGTAGTATAATTTGAATTCTGGAAATGTGAAGATTTGTTCTTTTTGTTTAGGATTGTTTTGGCTATTCTGGCTCTTTTGTGGTTCCATATGAATTTTAGGATTATTTTACTTAATTCCATGAAAAATGACACTGGTAGTTTTATAGGGATTGCAATGGATATGTAGATTATTTGGGGTAGTTTGGTCATTTTGACAATGTTGATTCTTCCAATCCATGAGCATGGGATGTTTTTGTATTTATTTGTCTCTTCTACAATTTCTTTCAACAGAGTTTTGTAGTTCTCCTTGTAGAGATTTTCCACCTCCTTGGTTAAATATATTATTAGGTGTTTTAGCTTTTTGGCTACCATTGTAAATGGAATTGAGTTCTTGATTTGATTCTCAGCTTGGTCACTACTTGTATATAGCAGTGCTATTAATTTGTATGTGTTGGTTTTGTATCCTGAAAATTCATTGAACTCATTCATCAAATCCAGAGTTTTTTGGAGGAGTCTTTAGAATTCTCTAGGTATAAGATCATATCATTGACATAGAGAGATAGTTTGATTTCTTTTCCAAATTTGGATACCCTTTATCTCTTTTTCTTGCCTGATTGCTCTGGCTAGGATTTCCAGTACTATGTTGAATAAGAATGATGAAAGTGGGCATCCTTCTTTTGTTCCAGTTCTAAGAAGGAATGCATCCAACTTTTCTCCATTCAGGATGACACTGACTGTGGGTTTGTCATATATTGCTTTTATTATTTTGAGTAATGTTCCCTCTATTCCTATTTTTTGGGTTTTTAAAAATCATAAAGTGGTACTAGATTTTATCAAATGCTTTTTCTGTGCCTATTGGAATTATCATATGATTTTTGTTTTTAATTTTGTTTATGTAATGTATCACTTTTATTGACTTGTGTATGGTGAACCACCCTTGCATCCCTGGGGTAAAACCTACTTGGTCATGGTGTATTAGTGTGTGTGTGTGTGTGTGTGTGTGTGTGTGTGTGTGTGTGTGCTGTTGAGTTTGGTTCGCTAATATTTTGTTGAAGATTTTTGTGTCTATGTGTATAAGAGATATTGGTTTGTAGTATTCTTTCTTTGTCGTGTCTTTTCCTGGCTTTGGTATCAGAGTGATACTGGCCTCATAGAATGAGTTAGGGGGAATCCAATCTTGTGGAATAGCTTCAATAAAATGGGTACCAATTTTTCTTTGAAAGTCTGGTAGAATTCAGCTGTAAGTCCAGCATGTTCTGGACATTTTTTGTTGGGAGACTTCTGATTACAGTTTCAATCTTGCTACTCATTACTGGTCTGTTCAAAGTTTCTATTTCTTTCTGATTCGGGGTTGTGGGATTGTATATTTCCAAGAATTTATTCATTTCCTCTAGATTGTCTTGTTTGTTTGCATAGAGGTATTTATATAACCCAAGATGATCTTTTGGATTTCCATAATATTTGTTGTAATATCTCCGTTTTCATTTCAGATTGAGCTAATTTGAGTCTTCTCTCTTTATTTCTTAATTAATCTAGCTAGTGGTCTAGCCTTAGGTAAAACGGACATCTTAACAATGTTGATTCTTCCAATCCATGAGCATGGAATATTTTTCCATGTGTTTGTGTCATCTTTGATTTCTTTGAGCAGTGTTTTGTAGTTTTCATTATAAAGGTCTTTCACACCTCTGGTTAGGAAGATGCCAAGGTATTTCTTTTTTTGTTGTTTTCTTTTTTTTGAGGGTATTGTGAATGGAATTGTGCTTTTTATTTGGGTTTCTGTTTGTTTATTATTGGTATATAGGAATGCAATTGTCTTTTGCACATTTATTTTATACTCTGAGACTTTGCCAAAGCACTTTATCAGTGCAAGGAGGTTTTTGGCAGATTCTCTTGGGTTTTCAAGGTATACAATCACATCTTCTGCACAGAGAGCTAACTTGACTTCCTCTTTTCCTATTTGGATACCCCTGATCACCTTCTCTTCTCTGATTGCTCTAGCTAAGACTTCCAAAACTATGTTGAACAGGAGGGGTGAGAGTGAGCATCCTTATCTGGTTCCAGTTTTCAGGGGAAATGGTTCCAATTTTTGTCTGTTTAGGAGTATGCTGGCTGCGGGTTTCTCGTAGATGGCTCTTACTATTTTGAGGTATGTTCCACTTATGCCTAGATGTTCGAGGGTGTTTATCAAGAAATTGGGGTGCTGAATTTTATCAAAAACTTCTTCTGCATCTAATGATATAATCATGTAGTTTTTGTTTTTATGTCTGCTGATGTCTTTAATTACATTTATGGTCTTACAAATGTTGAACCAGCCTTGCATCTTGGGAATGAAACCTACTTGGTCATAATGGATGATTTTTGAGATGTGTTGTTGAATCTGGTATATTAGGATCTTGTTGAGAATTTTAGCATCTATGTTCATCAAAGATATTGGCCTGTAGTTCTCTTTCTTTGTTGGAGCTTTACCTGGCTTGGGTATCAATGTCACCATCTTAACAATGTCCACATTGCTAGCATTATGTTAGCTTCATAAAATGAATTGGGGAGAGCTCCATCTTTCTCAATCACCTGGAATACTTTCAATAGGATTGGTATCAGTTCCTCCTTGTACGTTTTGTAGAATTCTGCTGGAAAGCCATCTGATCCAGAGCGTTTTTTTTTTTTTGTAGGTGGTTTTCTTATGACATAGTCAATTTCCTTGATTGTTAATGGCCTATTTAGGGTCTCAATTTCTTCTTGTTTCAACCTAGGGAGGTTGTGTGATGTCAGAAAGTCTTCCATTTCCTTTGACTTTTCAAGTTTGTTTCAGTACAATTATACATAGTAGTCTCTGATGATATTTTGTATTTCTTCAGGGTCATTTGTACCTTTGTATTGTTATATTTCAATTTCATTTACTTCTGCTCATATCATCATTATGTATTTTCCTCTGCTAGCTTAGGATTTGGTTTGTTCATGTTTTCTGGTTTTTTTTTTTTTAGGTATGATAGGTTGTCTATATGCACTGTTTCAGTCTTACTTATGTCGGCCCTAAGTTCTATAAATTTTCCTCTGAGTGCAGCTTTGGTTGTGTCCCACAGGTTTTGATTGTTTCTTTGTTGTCACTCATGTCAAGGATTTTTAAAATTTCCATCTCAATTTCATTGTTGACCCAAGAATCATTCAGGAGCAGATAGTTTAATTTCCATGTTTTTGTTTGGTTTTACGAGATCTTCTTGAAATTAATTTTCAGTGTGTTTGTTGTAATGTCTCCAATTTCATTTCTGATTGAGCTACTTTTAGTCTCCTCTTTTCATTTCTTAATTTTTTTTTTTTTTTTGAGTTGGAGTCTCACTCTGTCACCCAGGTTGGAGTGCAGTGGCCGCTCCTGGCCACTGCAGCCTCGACCTGCTGGGCTCCAGCGATCCTTCCTCCTCAGCCTTCCAAGTAGCTGGAACTACAGGCACGCACTACCTCACCCAGCTAATTTTTTGATTTATTGTAGAGATGAGGTCTCGCCAAGTTGCCCAGGTGGGTCGTGAACCTGCGAGCTCAGGCAATCCACTCACCTCAGCCTCCCAAAGGTGCGGGATTACAGGCTGAGCCACCGAGCCCATCATTTCTTAATTAATTTAGCTAATGGTCTATCAACTTTGTTTATCTTTTCTTTTCTTTTTTTTTTCTCTTTTAATTTTTATTTTGAAATTGTGGGGTACAATTCAGGATTAGGTATACAAATGTTCATTGTGCAGGTACCCACATTGATGAGGTGTGCCCTCCCCTCCCCAGGAGGATATGGACTACTGTCAATTCCAGCTCCCCACCTCCACCCCCCTCCCTGCAGTTTCCCACTACTCTCAATTCCTTTCCTACAGTAATACAGTAGTTGTTCAAGGTCCACTTATGAGTGAGAAAATGTAGTACTCAGCTCTTTGTTTCTGTGAGAGATCACTCAGTATTATAAACTCCAATTCCATCCAGGTTGCTGCGAAGTTCATGATTTTGTTCTTCTTTTTTTTTTTTTTTTAACATATTTTGTATTTTAAAATTGTGGGGTACAGTTAAGGGTTAGGTATACAAATATGCATTGTGCAGGTACCCTTGTTGACCCCCCCATCACCAGACAGATATTAGCTACTGTCAATTCCACCTCCTTTCCCCCTCCCTGCCCCCCCCCCGGAGTTTCCCAGCACTGTCAATTCTTTTCTTATAGTATTACGATAGTTGTTCAAGGTCCACTTATGAGTGAGAATATATGACACTCAGATCTTTGTTTCTCTGAGAGATCACTCAGCACTATAAACTCCAA
>CAUYQG010129732.1:0-14330 GCA_963574415.1 Tarsius wallacei
CGCCTGTAGTTCCAGCTACTTGGAAGACTGAGGCGGAAGGATCGCCGGAGCCCAGCAGGTCGAGGCTGCGGTGGCCGGGAGCGGCCACTGCACTCCAGTCTGGGCAACAGAGTGAGACTCCAACTCAAAAAAAAAAAAAAAAAAGTAAATTAGAGAAAGAAAGAGAAGAAAAAAAGAAGATTCGCCTTCCCAAGGTGGGGGAGGGGGCAAAACCAGGAAGCATGGTGACAGTCATAGCTCAAAGAGCACATGGCCACACCAGAGTCTAGCAAGGCAATGGCCAAGTATCTTTTTATGTGCTGATTTGCCATACACGTTTCTTCTTTGAGGTTCAGGTCTTCTGCTCATTTTTTTTTTTTTTGATTTGGAGTCTCACTCTGTCACCCAGGCTGGAGTGCAGTGGCATGCTTACGGTCAACCCAGCATTGACCTGCTGGGCTCCAGCAATACTTCTGCCTCAGCCTTCCAAGTAACCAGAACTACTGGCACATGCTACCACGCCCGGCTATTTTTTTATTTATTGTAGAGACAAGGTCTCGCGAAGTTGCCCAGACTGGTCTCGAACCCACGGGCTCAGGCAATCCACTTGCCTTGGCCTCCCAAAGTGCTGGGATTACAGGCTAAGCCTCCAAGCCTGGCCTCCCATTTTTTTAATTGGGTTGTTTGTTTTCTTCTTGTTGAGTTTTAAGAGTTCTTTGTATATTTTGAATAACAGTCCTTTATAGCTGTCTTTCACAAATATTTTCTCCCAACTTGTGTCTTGTCTTGTCATTCTTTTGAAAGCCATCACTTTTTGATAGTTACTCTTAAGCATCTGGGGCAGGTGTTATAAGTTCTGGCCTAGCTGGACATTTTGTATTGATGCAACAGAGCAATTACCACCAAAACCCCAATCAAAATGTCAATATCTTAGTTAAGACTAATGAAGATGTGTCTCCTGTGGATAGTAGTTCTCTCTTTTTCATGCTGTGCAGATTTTCTACTTTCTAATTGAAATGTGGCTTTCCCCCCGAAACCTCCACACAACTTCCCATGTAAACCCACATTGACTGAAACAGGTTTTCTCAACCATTCCATAAGAGAAAAGGGCTGAGAGTTCGTCAGAAGCTCCCTTGGAATGCTTAATTTGGAGATTTTGTTGTTTTTGTTCACAAAGTAGACAGCTCTGAAGTTTTTTAACTTCCCTGGAGATTTCAGACAGTATTTGGAGCACATCTGGCATTTCACTTCATCTTGAGAGCGAGCTGAGGCCCAGTCTCTCTCTCAGTTCCTGGTCCTGGGGCTTGGCCAGGAACCCATAGAGCTGAAGAGAGAAGAGGGAGAAAATTACAGAACGTTTCTGAGATTCACACAGAGACCCCTCTCAGTTCTCAGAAATGCTAGTAGAATTCTCAGGAGAATCATGTGGTATCACCATCCAATTATTCTTTTATGTTTTTATAATCTCAGAGAGAGTTTTTAAAACCATGTTGTATACTAATTTCTTGAAAATTCTTCTTTCCCTACCTTCCCCTAAAATTCATCCACATAATACGTGTCAAAAACAAAATCAAGTGCTTTGTTTATTTCTGAAGTCCAGTGTCTAGCTAATTATTGGGTAACAGCTTTGCCTGGTGAGAAGAAAATAAACAAACACAGGAAATGATCTAGTTTTTATCCTCAAAAAAATATAGGTAACAAATCACAACTGTATTGTTTTCCCTGGGACGCTAACACAGATGCAGCAAATGTGACAGGAGGAACAAATCAATATTATAATCACTAAAGCAGCCAATCAAACAATTTTTCCAGACCACAAAGTATCCTATTAGCTGATGGTGACAAATGCTTGTCAGAAGCCTTCAGTGCCAACCAAACCCCTCTGTGCAGCAGCATGGTACAACACGCCGGCAGGTACACCACGTGGCTGGTGAAAATGGCCCAGCTTTAAACACCTGGGAAAAGTAAACCAGCTCCTTAATGTTCTCATATCTGATGCTTAGTTTCTCCACTCAGATTTCCTTGGCTTAATGTCCCTATGTGACTAGTTTTTATTAGCCATTTCATGAAGCTCTTTCCTCTCACTGTTTCATTTTTTTTCCTATGGCCTTGGGGTGGTGGATGGCAGACTTTTCTAGAACTCCAATCTTTTATTTAATTTATGGTTCTATGTTGAAAGGGTCTATTTCAGCAGCAGGCCCAAAGGGCTGAGGTGATTTTCCAGTCCCGATTGGTAAAGCCCACAGGTCCGCCCTCTTGGCCATTCAAGGGCAATTATAATGGATTTAAAGTGTTGGGCCCATTTTTAGTGCTCTGATTTTCACCTAACATTAAGCAGATGGCATTGGGTCAATAAAAGGGGTTTAATATTTAGAAGAGTCAATACATAGAGCTATTTCTTAGGCCTTAAAGGAAAGAGTAATATAAAAATGATGAACTAATTTGGATATACTTAGTTTTATTTCTATATAGCTTCTTTAGCACATAGAACTTATCCATGTTAGACACCACATTAGAGAGAAAACAGTATATGTCCTAATGTCATTTAGAAAATAATTTCATTTGGATTGAAATATAATGATACTTAAGAGAAAATATGATCCTTTTAGGTGTTTTGGTTTGTTTATTTTAAGAAACAGGTAGAGAAATAAACAAAAGGAAGAAATGCAGAATTGAAGGACACTACTCTGTCCTCATGAGCTACCTACTCTTTGACTGGATGAAAAATCCGAAGCAGATGGGTTGGGTATTAAACTCAGTAGGTGCAAAACATAGCAAAAGCATTGTATTCATCCTCACTTCTCTGGACCACACATAGTAATAGACAGTCCAGTGCAGCATTCCCCAACCAGAAGGCTTTGATCCCAAATGACTTCATTGCTTGGCCTGAGACACCTCAAATGGAAGTGAGCACAGGTGTGTTTGGACATGAACAACCTGGGAGCCTCTATGCCAAATGGAATATGATTGAAATTAAGATAAAATAAACGGGCATTATCCAAATATATCTCATTTTGTCATCATAATCAGGGAAAATATCTTCTTCTCTGGTTGTCAGGTATGCAAAATAGGTGTTACTAACTCATTTTACACATGGAGGAGTGAAAATTAAGTAATTTGCCACTAGCTTCCAGATAGAAGAGGCCCAGGTGAAAGTTAGGTCTGGTGACTCCAATTCTGTGTTATCTCCTAACAATTACAGGAGAGTCAGTTTTCATTGCAAGTACATTCATCCCATGTATTAGGACTTTCTCTCTACCATGTGGAAACATAAAGCTTCCACCTTTCTGTCAATTCTGATCTAGTGGTAATAGGAGATATCGCCAATCAATCACAGCACTCCATCTTACTGGCACAGGACACAACCTCAGAATCCTTCTCAAGACACTTCTCTAGGCAGCCACTTCTTGACTGAGGTTGGCACATGAGAATAACTTTGTCACAAGCACCAGAGAAGCCACATGGTCATCTGTGGGCAGAATGTGCTATCCTTGGTATATCAACTTATATGTCATCAGTATATATGTACTACTCAACTCCTGTCTTCAAATGAAGCCCTTGAATTGCCCGATGTGAACTAGACACTGTGGGGGAAAGAGGTAGAGGTTGGGCATAAATTCAAGGTACTTGCATTTTATTAGGGAAGAGGACTAAGATTAGAAAACCCTGTACTGCAGATAGAATTCAAAGTATGAGGCATCAGTGCTCTGTTCACAGAAAGCCGGAGGAGTTCAGAGAAGGGCGTGGCTGCCTCCAGCTGAAGGGTACACAAATACAGCTTTGTGGAGGGGCTCACGTTGTAGTTGGGCTTTGTGAAACGGGCAATACTTGACCATCGGAGTGAGGAGGAGGAAGACAAGAAAAGAGTATTCCAGACACACATACACACACACAAAACATCAAAAAGGTGCAGAGGCAGAAAAGTATAAGCAGTGTATGGAAAATAGTTGGATTGGCAAGTGCTTAGGGATAGCGGAAGAGAAAAATGAATAATAAATTGGAGTCAGGCACTGGATACCAGGGTAAGGATCTGGAGATCTGTTTCATGGCCAGTGAGGAGTTAACGATGGCTTTGAGAAGGTAGACTCCATGATAAATGCTGGGCAAAAGAACAAGGCCAGCAGCATTATAGAGAATCAGCTGAGAGGAAGAGGCCTGAGGCTCAAAGGGCATTGCAGAGGAGAACTGTAACTCCCAACCTCAGGCTGGAAGATGTGAGTGCCTCTTTTAGATAGTACAGCTGTAGGAGAAATAAATACTTCTGACCAGCTTTAGCATCTGCTTCTCTCTCCTGTATTCAGAATCTGTGTTGACCTGACCTGGAGGGATCTGGCTGCCACTTAAGGGAAGATAAAATATGACCAGCTCAGTAATGGAAACCTGGAGCACAAATGCAACTTGCTTTCTCAGCTGCAGGAGAAATACATCAAGAATTCTCTCTGCTTCACCCTAGCCAGAGCAATTTATATGCCTGCTCAGGGCTTCACCATCTTTACAGAACAGGGAAGGGAGAAACAGGAGGAGGGGGTGGTCAGGGCAAGGAATAGGAATGTTCTACCCCCAGAGAGCTGCGGACAAAGGACAGGCTTCAGAGAACGAGCAACCAGCACTTACTGAACAATTTCTGTGGTCTATAGGTGTTATCTTATTTAATCTTCAAAACTACATCACGGGGCGCATGCTATTAATATTATCTCTACATTACAGATAAAGAACCCTGGACTCAGAGTCGTGACACTGAGCAGAACCAGCTGAGAATTTCTCTATGAGCAGAGAGAAGTTTCTTGCCCAATATTCTAAACCCAATTGGCAAGTAATGGCAAGGTGGGTCTCAGTGCAGTTCTGCTTGGCTCTCCAGTCATATTTCTCCCACTGCACGTCAACATCTCAACCTGAAAAATCTACCCTTGCTGAGGTCAAGCTTATGATCAGGAGTGGACCCCAGGGTGGTCATTATCCTTCATTAACTTGTTTTTACTCAGTCCCTTAGCTCTCTTCTCTGTATTGATTTAGACTTTTTGGCCTTTTTGAACAATGTGTTTATTTCCAAGGAGTTTTCCAGCTCAGCATCAAAATGACTTGTCAAGCTAAGCTCCCATGTCAGCTTCTTGACACGCTATAGCAGCCCTGTTCTTCCCTGGAAGGTCTTTTCAAGCCGCTGATGCCTACCTTTCTCATCTAGATTTCTGACATGAGTGTGACAGCTGTGTGCACCACTCTATTTCTTTTCTGTGTTTTACTTTCCACTCCACCACACTAAGTTTCATGAATCCATTTCTTGGTATGCTCAGTAAAGCCCTCCAAGGAACCTCTGGCAGCACAGGCTTATCATTGTTATTTACTGCTTGTCTCCTCCATTCTGGATATGCCACGGGATAGACCACCATTGCTAAAATATAATGCTGTGTGCCCAGACAGAGAAGAAGGCAGAGGACAGTAGGCAGGGAAATGGTAATGTGAGCTGGGGAAATAAATAGAATCAGGGAACAGTCCCACTGTGGACCCAGAAGCTCAGACAACAGGCATCAACCATCTCACACAGACACAGGATTTTCTTTTTGTTGTTACTGTGCTTAATTCAATCCTATACTAGTAGCCTTTAACCTACGGCATCAAAGTGCTCCCTGCCTGGAAACTCGAACATTTTCTCGAGCTCAGGAAGATAATTCTCTGTAAGGTCTGCAATGGGAAAATTCTGATGAAAGGCTATAGGGTCAAAATAAAAGGGTATTTCATGCTTAACCACAAGATGCCTTGTTTGTGGCATGGATCTTCAACCCTGTGATGCAATGGGGCCACAAAGGCCCAAGTCTTTTTGCTTTTCTCCAAAATTGAATTATATTAATTGATTGCTTTTCTGATTCATAAAAGTAATTCATGCCCATTGTAAAAATTTTAGAATTGTATACACATGTATACTCTCTCCACTCCATAAAATAATCTTTGTTACCAATGAGATAAATACTCATACTAAGGAGTCATGAATAGGGAATGTATTTATTTAACACAAAGGGATATATTCTATAACCAACATACTATAATCTACTTTATTCTGTTCAGCTTTATATCATGGTCATACCTCCACATCAAAACAGTGGTCTTATTAAAGATAATAGAGTAGATATTTAATTCCTCTTCTTTCTCTAAACTCAACAAACTCAACTTTTAAAAATAAAAATGTAAGGAAGTGCATTACCATAGTTATGATAGAGGTAGATAAACAAAATTTCAAACTATAGACTATGAACCAAAAACCACAAACTCTGCCTTGTACCCTAAATGAGAAAAGTCACTGAAGGCTACACATAACCTTCGTAGAAATTAGGCAGGATAAAGAATTCCCTCAATCTGCAAATAACCCGGTCCTAAAAGGTCAATGCAATAATTCACTGATGAAAACACTGAGATATAAAAGAGGTAGGCAGGCTAAGGGAAAAGTGAGGTGTCTGTTCTTGCTGCTATAACAAAATACTATAGCCTGGTTAATTTATTTAAAAAACCCATACATTTATTTTTCACAGTTCTGGAAGCTGAGAAGTCCAAGATCAAGGCACCAGCAGGTTTGTGTCAGGGGAAGGTTTCTCTGTTTCCAAGATGGTACCTTCTTGCTGCATCCTCACATGGCAAATGGTGGAAGGGCAAAAAGGAGCCTAGGTAGCTCCCTCCAGCCCTTTTATAAGAGCATTAATTCATCAATGAGGGGAGAGCCCTCATGACATAATCACCTCCCAAAGGCAACATCTTTTACTACTGTTGTACAGGAGATTAAGTTGCAACATGAAATTTTGGAGTGGGAACAAACACTCAAACCATAGCATGGGGCCCATCTCTGCATAGTCCCATTCTTCACAGCAAGAAAGCTAAACAGGTAGGGCTTAAAAGGTACATGCCAATTTTTATTTTGTTCAAAACCCAAGCTTATAAACAATGAGGTTTAATGACCTAATCTGTTCCTACCATCCTAGTGCAATTATGCATAATAACCCCTTTCACTATAGAATGAATGAACATTTGAACAACAAATGCTATGGTCTCTCTATTTATTACTAAGAGACATTGCTGAAGGTTGAGTAGGATATGGGATAAACAGAGGAAGGATAACATAGTCAGGGCTTACAAGCAGAGTAACCTGTAACCTTTAAGGGCTTTTTTTCTGAGCCACAGAAACACAGGAAATATAGAAACACAAACAGAGACATCAACCCCATGCAGAGAACACAGCAGCGAAACCTGAATCAAAGAGACTGCAATTTATCCTTCCCATTCACCATTGTCCATTCCTATTTATTTATTTTCATTTTTTTATTTTTGGGAGAAAGAAAGACATGTATTTGCAAGGTGCCAAGAAAGGAGGATCGGGCAGCTAATGCTTAAGTCTTGACCCCCCACTGGCTTGCAGGTAAGAGTTTGTAAAGTCAGGGGTGCATTTCAGGAAAGCAGAAGTTACAGGTAAATTTGTAAATTAACTCATGGAGGTTACACGTTGGTTTTGGCCTAAAAGGGATGGATATCTTGAAGCAGAGGCTTACAGGTCACAGGTAGATTTCTTTTTTTTTTTTAATAATCAATATTTTTTATTATGATGTTGTGGGGTACAGTTAAGGGTTAGGTATACAAATATGCTCATTCAGGCACCCTTGTTGATAAGAGGTGTCTCCCCGGCACATTCCTATTTATAAGCCAATACTTCATTTTAGTTGAATTACTTAATGATTAATAATAATTGGAAAGGACCCAACAAGGAACAAATATACAGGTAATTGGCAGGAAGGGGGCTGGAGAGCATGAAAACAATACCATAAACAAAAAAGGAAATGAAGAAATATACATATTAAGAGTAATTTCTCCCAAGGTCTCAAAGAAATTTCCAACAGCATGATATCTGCAATAAAAAATAACACAAAGTAGAAAGTTAAAAGTTTCAATTATCTATTGCTGTACAACAAAATACCCCAAAGTCACTTAAAATTTACTTTCTCACAAATCTGCATTTGGATAGTGCTTGGGAGAACCATTCTTCTATACCCCACGTAATAACATCAGCTAGAATGGCTCAACTAAGACTGTTGCTTGAGTTCCTTAGTTCTTGTCCACGTAGCTTTTTTTCCTAGCTAGTCTGAGCTTCCTCACAGCATGGTGGTCTTCAGGCAGCTGGACTTAAGTGACAGCTTTACTTATAAGAGTCCAGAAGTAAAAGATGCCCAGAACTGGCATAGTATTAGTTCCAGCACATTTTACTAGTTAAAAAGGGTAAGATGGCCAGCTCAAATTCAAGGAGAGGGGACTAAATTAGAGCACAAATACTGAAAGGCATAACCACTAGAGTGAGAGTCTCTATCATCATGTACACTCTGACCTCCTAGTAAACTTTTACCTTCCCATGTGCAAAATATACTCCTCTAATCCTCAAGAAACACCAGAAGCTCATCTCATCTATTATAGCATTAGATTTTGAGTTTGAAAAGTTGCCATTTAAATCACTTCCATTTGTGAATGAGATTTCTTAAGCACAGCTCTTAATCTGAAGATGTATAACCTAAATAAGAAATTTTCTAACTTCTCCCATATCCCCAATATATAGTGTGAGGTGAGCATGGTTCAGAAACACTATAATAGACACTCTCATTCAACAAGGAGGAAAATTAAAAGCATATAACAGTCAGGGGTTCTTAGCAATTCTGAAATCCAACTGGGCACATATGAAAGATTCCTTGATCAGGACCCATTTCTGACATAATCTTTGGTCATTTTCCAACTCTCTGGGCTTTAAGCACTGGACGTTAGCTCTCCCCTTTGAGTTATCCTTTCTTTAAAAAAAAATATTCCATGCTTACAGCAGAGATTTCTCAACCTGCTTTCTGCACAAAGTTAATGGTCTAGAGGCCTCTCATCATTCAGAACTATTTCTGCTACCTTTTATACCAAGCTGATATATTTTCTTTTAAAACTCTGTGAACCTCCTAAGTATCAAATTATAATCTACTCCATTAGATAAAAACAACACTCAAAAAATTTCTCTCTACTTTTGGACTGTGAGTCAGAGTGCTATAAGACAAGACTCAAGATTTTTAGAAATTATTTTGTTTAGCTGAGAGAGTCTACAAGTCATGCTCTTAAGATTACTACAAGTTCTTTTTTTTTTTTTTCATTGAAAAGGGATTTATGAGGCACCACCTCATATCTTTCTAATGTCTTAACAAGGGATCTAATAGGTTCTTGACTGCGAAACCACATTTCACAAGCAGTCTTCTGTTTTTTATATTTGCACTGAGGCCTCTTCTTCCTTTGTAAAATTTATCCTAATAATATTGGAATGAGAAATAGTTTTATTTTCTAGTCCAGCAAGTTCTGAGTTGGAAATATTTCCTCTAAATTTTGCTTTAAAGTGAAATAATCTCTTAGTTCCTGTCTCTCCCGTACTTATCATAAGTAGCTTAAAAGAACTAGTTGGCACTTTCAATATCCTTTGCCAGTTCATTAGGTATGTTTCTTATCTTTCAAGTTCCCATAGAAGATAGTCTAATTGTCCCTCTAATATGTAACATGATCTCCCTTTTATGAAGCTTCCAATAGCAATTTATTCCTTCCCTTCAAGCCTCCACTAACAGTCTCCACAAGACCCTTCTGGCCTCTGCTCAATGCCAGGTTCCAAAAAGAATTCTTTCCAAAAAAGTTCCAAGAGGACAAACCCCAATGTGCGAGAATATTTTCTTCAAATAAAGATACAAATCTATAACCAAAAGGACACACCATAACTCAGGAAAAAGTGATACAAAAGAAAAAATAACAGAAGATATCCTGAAAAGCTACTAAAGCTCAAAGACATATAGAAAGAATTCTGTGGACATATAGGCCAAAAAGTAGTTCATATACAAAGGGGAAATTTTAGACTGGCTTCAGATTTCTCCATAGTATCATTGGATGATATAAGTAAGTAGAGCAACATGTGAAAAGCTCCCAGGAAATGTTATATCCAACCAAGTTTACTATGAGTACAAGGCTAAAGACCTCATAAGCCTTAAGTACTCAGCACTCCCTGATAAGTCTTTATTGGTGATGTTAGGGAAGGGGGATTGATTATATTCCCAGCCAAATAAAATATAATTTAAAAAGAATCACTCAGATATAGATAAGTTTAGGTAATTTACCAACAAGAATTAAATTCAACTCAACATAGAATTAACACCAACATACAAACTGTGGCTACAGAGAGAAAAAAAAGTTATGCATTTTGACAATGTGAAAATAAAAATATAAAACATTTAGTTGACAAAGAGAAAGTTGGAAGTAGGTAAAGGTATTGTCAACTTCCTTATTTTTCAGACTGGGGAGAATAGAAATGCTAAGTTTGGTATATGTAGTTTGATATGTGTAGTTAAACACTAATTTTTTCAAACTCTTAAGGTTGTTAATGTATTTTAAAATTTGGAGCATGATTTAAAAATTGTAGCTCTTCTTACTGAAATAATACACTTAAGATGATTTTTCTGCTGCTAAATTCAAATAATTTATATTTAGTACTCTTTTAAAAATTAGATATATAAGACTTTGGCCATTATAGAGATAAGAACTATACTTAGTTTCCTATGATGATCAGCTAAAAAATTGAGGAAAATATATGAAGTAAATATTTTCACACATTTGAAAATTAGCAATGCAGGTTGTGACCCCTAAGGGTAGGGAAACAAAGGAGGTGATCCCTACAATTTTTCTGGGTTTTTTGCCTGAAGTAGTTTGAAGACCACAAGCAGGAAAGAGGAAACACAAATATAGTCTCTGACCTCTATGAAATAAAAATCAGAAATTGAGAAGGTTGAAATGGCTGGGAATTGTAAGGCAGAGTTCCAGAAAGGATAAAATGACACTGTAAAAACATCACTAAAGATCTTCAAAAGGGTTACCTGAGATACCCCTAAGTACAAGGTTATGTATGTGTAGAGGGAAACCCTACAATCCAAGGCAAAGAATGACTGAGTTGTGAAAACAAAGCAATTAATTCAGAACTCAACAGGGTTGGGAAGTATTCAAGATTTGATGAGACAGAGTAGAATGCCCACAGTGATCACATGTCCACAGTGATCACCTGGGACAGTCAGTGGACACCCCAGAGGGTCATGCTTTAGTAGTAGTTACATTCCTAGAGTAAAGCCTACTTAGACTACTCCTCACAAAGATAACAGAGGACTCAGTGAGCTCAAACTAAAAGAAAAATATATGTCTCCCAAAACAAAGTTCACAACTCTTTAAGACAACAAAATCCAGGCACTCAACTATGTAATATTTACAATGTGCAGAATTCAACCAAAAAAGTACTAGACAGAATAAGAATCAGGAGAATGTGACCAATAGCAAGGAGAACACTCAGGCAATAAAAACAGACATAGCAATGACAGAGGTGATGGTCCTCACAGACAAGGATAAGTTAACATTAGAAGTTAAATCAGCTATTATGACAAAGTACTCACATTTCATAGAAAGCATAAATATAGTGAGGAGAGAAATGGAACATTAAAAAAAAAGTCAAGTGGAACTTTTAGAGATAAAATTACAGTATTTAAAATTTCACTAGATAAATTTAAAAACAGATTTGACCCTGCAGAAGAAAACATAGGTAATCTTGAAAACATAGCAACAGAATACAAAATAAATGAAGCACAAGAAGAACAAAAGGCTTAAAAATGAATAGAGCCTCTGTGATTTGTGAAATAACAGAAAATGGTCTAAAACATACATTGTAGGAGCCCAAGAAGGAAAGGCTACAGAAAAATATTTTAAGTATTAAAGGCTAAAAGTTGTCCAAATTTAATAAAAGCTATAAACCTATAGATCCAGGAAACACATGGAAACACACCTTGAAAAGTTTGAGAGGAGGAAGTGGCTATTGGCCTAGAATTTTATATCCAGTGAAAATATCCTTCCAAAAAGAAAACAAAACAAAAACGTTTGCAGACAAATAAAATGTAAGAAAATTCATCACCAGTAGATGTACACCTCAGAAAAGGTTAAAGAAAATTTTTCAGGTGGAAGAAAAATGATGTAACATAGATTTGAAAAAGAAAGAATGGTATCAAAAATAATAAATCTGAGAGTAAATTTAGATGCTTTTTCTCAATTTTAAAATTATTTGAAAGATAACTATTTAAAGCAAATTAAATAAAACATAAAATTTAAAACATAAAGAAAATCTATAACAAAAATAGCACAAAAGATAGAGGGCATGAAATAATACTATTGAAATGGTCTTATTTTATTTATAATGTATGTACATTTTAAAATGGAATGTGATAAATTAAAAAATATAAGTAAACTCTAGAATAATCAATAAAAATAAGTATAACTAAAAAACTGAGTTTTATCATGGAGATAAAACAATATCAAATTTCATTTAATATTAAATATACTCAATCGTAAAGAATGCAGAAGATTTTAAAAGGTAGAAAATAGAACAGACGAAACAATATTAAGACAGCAGTAGATTTAAACCCAAACATGATGATGACATGAAATGTATATGGCCTAAACTCTCCAATTGAAGGGCAAGATTTTAGACTGGATTAAAGAAAAAATCAAGGCATCACCTTATACTGTCTCCAAGAAAACCACTTTAATCAAGGTGAGAGGATTGCCTGAGCCCACAGGTTCGAGAACAGCCTGGGCAACTTGGCGAGACCTCATCTCTACAATAAATCAAAAAATTAGCCAGGCATGGTAGTGCACGCCTGAAGTTCTGGCCACTTGGAAAGCTGAGGCAGAAGGATCTCCTGGGTTCAGCAGGTCGACGCTGGGATTGCTGTGAGCATGCCACTGCACTCCAGCAATGGAGTGACATGACACTCCAACTCAAAAATAAATAAATAAATAAATAGAAAACTACTTTAAATGTGATTCAAAGATAGGTTAAAATGAAAAGGATGCAAAATGAATACCATTTAAATACTAAGCACTAGAAAGGGAGAAGATAAATTAGTAATAGGCAAAGTAGACCTCCATACTGGAATAAAGGAGATTTCATGGCGATAAAGAATTCAATTTATTGAGGAAACATAACACCCTCTGCGTACATATACATTAACAATTTTTCAAAGCACAGGAAGAAAAACTGATATAACTGCAAGGAGAAATAGACAAATCCACAATTATAGTTAGAGATTTCAGCAATTCTCTCAATAATAGAACAAGTAATTGAAAATCAATAAAGATAAAATTGAAACAATACTATTAACCAAATTGATTTAATTGACATTTATAGACCACTTCACCCAACAACAGCAGAATACACATGCTTTTCAAACGCAGCTAGAAAATTGAACAAGAAAGACCTGATTCAGGAGCATAAAACAAATCTTAATAAATTTAATATATTTCAAGTATACAAATATATGCTCTCTGACAACAATAGAATTAAATTAGAAACCATAACAGGAAGATATTTGAAAGATTCTTAAATATTTAGAAAGTAAACAGCCTGCTTCTAATAACTTATGGGTCAAGCACACTGGTTTCTCTTCACAAGAAATAAATCTTTTGCCTTTACTAGTAACCATGGGTCAAAAAGAAAATCTCAAGGGAAATTGAAAATATTGTGAACTAAAATAAAATGAAAACACAACATATCAAAATGTGCCAATGTACCTAAACAAGTGTTCAAACAGAAATCTATGATTTTAAATGGTTATTTAGAAAAAGCATGGGGTAGTGCCAATAACCTAAGTGTCTACATAAAGATATTAGTAGGAAAAAAATAGAAAAAAGCCAATCTAAAATAAATAGAGGGAAAGAAATGATTAAAGATCAAAAAATAGGATAATAGGATGAAACAAACACTAAAAAGAAATGAATTACCAATGAAGGAATGAAAATAGGGATGCCACTACAGATTCCACAAATATTAAAAGGATGATAAGGAACTATTATAAACAACTTTGTGCCAAACAGTTCAACAATTTAGGTAAAATGAACAAAGTCCTCAAAAGACCCAAATTACCACACTAAAAAAGAAAAAATAAAATGAGTAAGCTTATATATACAAAGGAAACTGAAATCATAATTTAAAAATTGTCACATGATGGAAAATTCAGATGGTTTTTGTGATTAAACATTTAAGACAGAAATCATTTTATGTAATCATTTTCAGAAGAATAATTCCAAATTCGTTTTTTGAAACCAGCATTATTTTAATACCAAAACAGATATATATAAGAAAACTACATACCAATATTCCTCATGAATATAAAAATAAACATAAAAATACTTAAAAGAATATTAGTCATTGAAATTCAATAATATATAAAATTAAAAAAAACTTTATGATCACATAGAATTCATCCCAGGAATGAAAATTTGTCTCAATA